>JABASC010000755.1:0-32484 GCA_019776185.1 Plutomurus gul | reverse complement strand
AATGCACAGTAGTAGCGAATATAGCTAATAATACCTAATAGCTATGCTTAAATGGCAACAGATAAGCCAGATCGTTTAACTTTGAGTATAGAAAATACTTCTTAGGTAAGTTACTAAAATGAAAGGGGTAATATTTTGCTTTTTGCATATAAATATACTTTTCTACAATGTAGTTTAAGCGTAAAGGAAAATGCCTACAACTACAACCTATCTATAGCTAATATAGGTATAGCTTATATGCAACTTGCATCCTTAGGATAAAAAGTGTGATATATAACGCAAGCTTTTCTATCGAAAATTCAAAATATTCTTGGCCTTAGTATATAGTGGAAACGCTGTAAGAATGGGAAAACACTTCATTCAAGAGTACACATAAAAATCCTGCTGCTTATTTATATTACTAGTGAATAGTGAATAGTAAGTAGTAAATACTTGCACATTTTCTTAGATTTGAAGCTCGACTCTATATAAAACTATGTACAAAGCTGTGTGTATGTATATTGCATTATAGTTGATAATACATTTTATGAAGGGCTAACAATAGCCCACAAACATGTACGTTTTAAATGGCGTTGACTGACGTTAAATTTCCGATCCAAGTAAATTATAGTGATGAGACGACCATTTATGTACGAACCCAGTCATTCATTACCTGACTCTATCTATTTATCTACTTCCAAGTCGCGGCTCTCTGTCCGTCATACAAGTGGAATTAGTAAAGCCTGCTACGTGCTATTACGCGAAAGAAGTCGACAAATATTACCAATACCGAAGATAGACACTTGTTGTATTCTCGCTCATGTAGTCAACAGTAAGAGAGGAGTTTAATACACTTGCAATGTTTGCAGATTTAAATATAAGACTCGATTATTTCTTTATCTATTTACTTACTGCACAGTCGATAGTGTGAATGTGTAGAAGAGAAGTGATCTGTTCTATTACATTCTGTGATCAGCAGACATATATAAGTATGAGCGAGTTGAAGTGAATGAACATTCATTCAGTCAGTCAACAGGGTGACCCAATTGGTTCTTGGCTGCTCAAGTAGGACATTCAGCAGCACACACACATAGACTGTCTTTAACTTGAATGAACAGAGCAGACCAATTTGCTCCTACTAATACAGATACACATTATAGATGGATAGATATATGGATACCTTCTGCTAATAGTATCAGCACATTCTCAAAATCAGACACACAGCCATACTTTATCCCATATCTCACATTACACACACTTTACCTACTCGCATTCATTTTATAGAAAAATTAGATACGCAGATAAATGATGTTGACTTGACTTATTGTACACAGATAGATATTCTTACTACGTACTCCAAGTACAGTACAGGTAGTAGTAAGAATATTTCTACTATTTCAATGTACCACACAGAGCATTCCTGTAAGAGTCTTTTAGCGCTTTGGTTTGGCATCAATATTAAATCTAGGTACTTACTACTCACTCACTAGCTAACTGTGCACAAGGTAATGTGCTTGCAGATGGAGATAATACATTTACTACACCTATATCTAGTACGTACACAGTAAATCCCATGTACATACACTTTGTATTTAAGAATTGAAGCTCAGCCGAGGGTGAAACATCCCTTTCTCTCCGAAAGTAAAAGTAACTCTTCAAACAAACTCAGGGCTTTTCTGCTATCAAGCGCATACTGTCTTATTTATAATGCTACTACATTGCTACAAGTCTTCTGTAATCTGAGTCAAGAAATACTACATGCTAGTAGGTCTACAATGTCTACATAACTCACAATTAGGTACGTCCTACTGTAGACTACAGAGATGCTGATGCATATACTTCTTGTGTGTGCATCTGTGTTACCGCAGATGTTAGTAAGTAAATAGCAGGGAACACTTCTACTGCTGTGTAGATGAGTTATCTGTCTGATTTAACTGCTGCGTCTGTGCACAGTTGCTCTATTAGTGGATGAACTCTCATTGTTACTAGGCAATTGCATTCTGTAGCATGGTTAACTATTTTAAATAGCCAGTTTGTGTGGAAAAAGAGGCTGGTTGTATGTATTCATTTGTGGAATAAAAGCGAGTAGAATGCATAACCGGTAATGGAATAGAGAAGGCAAGAACAATTGAGCAGATTACAGTGGAGGCAAAAGAAAAGAAGTCAATTCCTTTGATCTATAAACCCTTATGTGTGCGTACAGTAGCTATTCGTATGTGTGGTTATGTTAGTTTTGGTTTGTTTGGCTTCGCTTGCCGTCACGAATCAACTGATCTCATCTCATCTCGTTTTTTTCACTTGTCTCGCTTATGTCATCCATTCTTTTCCTGTATGTATGCAATATGAGCACGAAGCCAGCTCTCAGCAACACAACACAATTTGTATCACAATGCTACTACTTACAATTAGTAGGAATAAATAGTAGCAGTGTATAGTATACCTATATATACGTAGGCAATTTACCTGCGTGTTACGATTTCAACTAATCGAATCCTAACGAATAATATCTATCATCTATTGAATTACGTCTCTTGTGGTTGTTGTTGAGTTTTGATTGTGTTTCAGGAACACACTCGTTCTGGCCTACACAGCAACAATGCAATATTAAAATTTGTATACGCTGTGTGTGTGTGGGGCATTCACGTGTGTGTAATCCTAGTGTGAGTAATTATGTATAGATAGGGATATGATATTGAATCATTGAATTCAGTGAGTAGTCCCTTTGTAATTGAAAGAGCTCTTTTGGCTCAGCCGAAGCGAGCAAAGTGAAGTAAATAATTTGCATGTGGTGTAGAGGTAGCCACGAACTTAGAGAGAGGTATATATTTTTCGAATGACATCTCATTTTATATTTCAACGGTTCGTGTTTAATATACCAGATGTTACCACGACTGGATACAGGAATATATACTAACCTATTTTTTTGCTCATTGGATAAAAATCTAATTATCTCATCTTACGACATATCGGCAAACTTTTTCTTTTTGCACATGTGTTTGTCTATTGACTTGTATAGTTCAGCTGTCTCCCCTCTTTGTAATCTGTAATCTGCGTGCACAATAATAAAATTCATGTATATGAATGCATAAATAAAACGGAGAATAGCTAATAATTTATTGAATTCCTTCACTAAGTGTAGCATACAGGGTTATCGAAGCAGCAAATTGAAATGCAAGCGACAACTGACAACCCATATCTATATCACAACGTCCTACTAATTGTAGGATAATTTAGCTCAATGTAAGTTAACCTCACTTTTACCCTAACCTATAAAACCAGAGATCCGTATATTAAACGTAGCACAGCAAAGAAAAGAAGGCTGCATGTGTCTGAACTATTCTCTAAGCTCATTCCTGCAAATTCGTCGATTATAGTCAATGCAACTCTCACAGTTATCACTACACTGTAAGTATATGCAGTGGTTGTTCCACGACTTCCTTGTTGAAATTGAATGGAGTGGTGTGGTGGTGGTGGAATCAGTAAAATGAAACAGAAAAGCTCTGCAATGAGAACTCACTGAAGTGAGAGATTGAAGTATTGCATTACAATGTAGACTATATGGTTTATATTATTAAAGGACGATGATGGTAATCACATTTAATAGTGGCAGCATTGGTGTTATGGTGGTGGCAAGCAAGGCAGACTGAATAGTAATAAGATCAAGAAAACGGTCTGAACCTTTTATATAAAAGTGTAACAATTACACAGAGAGAGACGGACGTGTCTCCTTTTGTCTCACTCTATTGTCTATCGCATCACATTTGGGTTGGGTCGCTGTCGCTGAATGTGATAGAATTTGTCTTACGTTGGGCCATTCGTTTTACTTTTAAAAATTCTATATTCTTGCATATCATCATTCTTCATTCTCTCTCAGCTACAATATTAGCTTTGCATGTGTACATTACTGCTATCAGTTGGTGTACTTACATATTACAGCTCAGGATGTCTATGAGTCGCTTGCTTGGCTTTGCGTTACGTTACATTACCTAATGTGATGTACCTATGTGAACAGATACATACATAATACACATTATGTACAGGCACATTATGTACAGGCAGGAGGTTCGTGTGACTGCCGTGTACGAAGGTTGTAGATTTTTTCAGAATTTTATACAAGTAAGAATACTTTGTATTGTGGTGCAATGACTTTGTTTCGTCAACAGATGAGAATTTTCCTCGAATTACACACTTTACATATTATATATACATATCTGCGCTTTGTATTTTGTAAAAGTAATTTGTACTACAGGCATTGGAATATTCTTAAAACCAGTATGAGTTGGGAAAATACCTGTCTGATGAGAACCAAGGTCCTCTATTAAGCTCATTTTGTGCTTATTGACGTCATCCTTTTGTTTCAGTTGCGGATGCCAACACTATTTTTAACCATTTGATAACAACTTGAAAGTGAAGAAAAAAAAACAAGTTCTGTTTCTGGACAATTTTTTTTGTAAAATTCAAGTGCGTCAGCCACTTTGTTCTCCAGACGTTACACCGAAATTGAATTTATGGAGATTAAATCAACGTGGTGTTGATCCAAAACAAAACAAATATCTTATCTCTATCAGGAGGTGAGGAACATAGCTCTTCCGTTCTTCACATGCTCCGGTGGGTTATCCGTAACCACTCGTGCTGAAAATGGGTTTGAAAAAAATGCTAATGCACACAAAATTTCTCTGTAAAACAATTTTTATATTTCAATGAAAACATAGCAAAAAACTAACCTACACAAGATGCACATCCTAGACTGACGACCCGGATCAGAATTGTGACGTCATCAGAAATAGATGCATGCTGGAGAGTTTGGAAAAGATAGTTAAGTAGTAATTTACGAATGTAATTAATAGATGACTACATATTAAAGGTATTTATTAGTGTGAGTAAAACCACACAAGCAGTTGGAAAATCAAGTCTTACGTTTCCTCTGATTGTGTGTGCTCTGTTTGCGGAAACGAAACAGTCGATGGGAAACGCAGGTGGAGGTACAAGATTATTGTAATCTAAAAAATATCTATGAAATAACCCCATCACATGATGGTAACGAGGAATATTATGTGGTCTGTCCTATATGTAGTAGTTTGCTTTAAATTGCAGAAAATAAATTCTGCACTTGGTCTTCAAGAGCATAAATAAATTTCCTTTTCCTATAGAAGTGCTGCTGCTGCTCTGCATTGCTGCGTTACATTTGTTGGACACAAACTTATGTGCATGTAACTATGTTAGGGTGACTGCATATAGGTAAGTAATGCTTTTGCTCACCAGTAAGCACAAACATTTATTAAACACGGTGCCGTGTATATAGGTACGTGGTGCGGACAGCGGACATACGCACATACACACACAACTCTCATTACACATAAGAATAAGGAATTTCATTGTCCTATAAAAGCTACAATAATAATACATACACTGTGTGTTATGTATGTAATTTGAATGAAACTTTTACAAGAGTCGTAAAAATTGTTAGCGTGGCTACAACCTTAGGGCTATGGGATATCCGCAATAATTAGACTTTACGAGTTTTTCCTGCTTCCACACTTCTTGTTACCGAATTACGATTTACATCCACTTGCAACTTATGTCTCACTCTCTACTGCACTCTTTACTAGATTGCATCATTCATATAGCAATGTACTGTATGGATGTTACCTCTCAACTGCCACGATTTATCTATCTACACTTATATTCTGATTGTAAGTCTTATACGTACATATCGTATTACACGCTATCTCGATACTGCTGAACGTTCTTTCAGCAATTAAATTGATAATGTGGGCATGTTAATTAATAATCGTAGCTACAAGTATTGGTGCTGGTTTACTTCTGAAGTGGATAATTAGTCTCCATCTGATAATTACATCGATGAACGTTTTTCTTTTTTTAATTCCCATTGATAAGTTGTTGGCTAAAATGCAAAGTAGGCAGCAACACGCGGTTGTTGTGTACCCATCACCTTCCAATGTTTTATGATGTATGCAGTCGTAAAACAATTTGTGAAATGCAATAGCTAATGGTCATCATCGTGTTTGTCAAAACGTAGATATATTTCTTTTACAACAACTACATACATACGTACTACTACCTATATAATATTGATTTCCTTTTGGAGAGAACGCATTTCCGCATCTCCCTACTTTAAATTACAGGTCAGGCAGCTAGATCAAAATAGGAAACGTGTTCCTCACTGAACACTATCTACAAGTACTTGTAAATGCTCTAATGATTGTCATTATGACGTACTCACTTATATTCATTTGCCAAAAGAATTAACTTTATTATAAAGTCTGCATGTATGCTTACAGTGTACATGCACACTACTATTAAAAGATCTTATCAATTTAGAAATGCTTTGACTATTTCTACGCAAATTAGACACTCTCAGTTCTCTTCCTTCACTTCCATTAACTAAGTACACATGCAGATAATACAACTCAATATGGTATTTAGAATTCAACACCTTATTGTCATTTTCACAAGGCAGAACTCTACAGGGTTGTATAATTCTTAAGCGACACGACTAATTTAAGATTTTTACACCAAATATGCGTATGTGGCCATACATTCTTAAGCACCCTGGACTTGATTGAAAAATTCCTACAAGGAGGAATCTAGCAGCTGAAACGTGAAATGAGAGACGAAGATGATATTGCAAACTAAGAGATTGACGTGACACTTCATATCTTTAAAACGAAAAGCATAGAGAAAGATCCGGATTGTAAACACCTATTTGTATATACATGTGATTGTTTGTTGTTTTCATTGTATATTTCTTTTGTCGTCAGTAAGTAGGTAAGAGCATATTTTGTGTTTCTGAGTATTTATTTATTTTCTGTAGTGATAAGTGAAGAAACAGAAAGTGAAGTTATTTACTATTTACCAAGTAATATTATGACTACATCTCTCACATTTACAGAAATTCTGTCTAAATGTGCGCCAGCCAGTACATAGGCAAACATCCAACCTTAAGGCGAAGAGTGCACACAGGGATACAGTAAGTAACAGTTACAAATGGTAGAAACACAAGCCCATTAAAGGTGTTCAGCGACCGTTGCAGCTTTGCTTTGTCATTGTTCCTTTTTGCATTCATGCAGTTTTGCCTAATTCTTCCAGGGGAGTCCCATTGTGACTAATCTACTAGGTAAAGTTCTAATTGTGAGTAAAGTCTACTCATAGTACCCCTACCAGTCATGTAACGGCCAAGTTGTTAAATAAATTGCAGTCATCAACCTACCTACCTATATTATATTGCAGTGTACCATGTGTGTTGGTTACCTCGATGAGTTATTGCCTTGCTTGCTTTGACTGGTTATTAGTATTTGAGTCAGTTACTATCATAAGATAGTGCAATATTGTGCATACCAAAAAGTGATCACATTACATGCAGAGATAGGACTACTGCACTATTGCACTACGTATAAGCATCTGCCCATATCTCTCTCGTCCACCATTGTCTGCATTTGTAACCGGAAAGAAAGGGAAATCACAATGCACGAAATTGGTATTAGTGTCATAGCACATAAGCCATGTATTTTGCAATGATGAAGAATCTTAACATTAAGCTCAAATAAAAAATGTGTGCCGTAACATGTTTTACGATTGTGACTGTATTTTTTCTCTATATCCGTAGAGGTTAATACTTCAAACTTCAAAAACAGCGTAGCAATATAGAGGTTATCGCATTAATCACCAGATAGAAAACAGTCTTTTCTTAAGAAAAACAATGGATGCTACAAGTCATCCTTAATTGTTATGTCATACATCATATATATAATTGCAAACTACGTACTGTCAATAATTGTAGAGCCTGTGCTCGATTGCGTACATAATTTAGTTACTTAGGTACATTCTGAAGATTTTTGCAATATTAGTGAAAAAAATACAATTTAAAAACGAAGAGACCTAAGGCTATGTATGTAGCAGTAATTACTGCAAATCATTTTTAAACGATTACTACCAGATGTCTTTTGGTAAATCAACTTGCCGAAATCTTTCACCCTCTAAATTGATATGATAAAGCTTGACCGCACACATTGGACACGCGAAGCCACTGACAAAGGCAAAACACATCAATACTTAACTTATTAGTGATAGGCATAATCGATGACCCAAAATATTATGTATATATTTTTTTTACACTTTAGTAAAGTTTGAATTGTATTTACTACAAGTGAAAATGGAAGATCAGGCACGCAATGTGCTCACTGAGATAGTCTTTGTTTTTATTCAGTCAATCACAGCAAACGAACAAGAAATATTTTGCAATTACTGAAACACCTTAGCTCAATTCAACTTCATGGAGCTCAATGTTTTGTTATATAACCATTAAAAATAGGTTAGTCGTGCTTCGTGCAGTAGAACTTTTAATTTTGTGCGGTAACTGGATTCTCGACCTTATCACCGGCCTATCTATCTGGTACGTATTGAAACTGACTGCCTTATAGACGCTAATTATACGCTTGAGGTTATAGTATCAGGTTATAGGCGAGCTATCCATTAACAATAAATGTTATAAAATATATTCGAATAGGGAATGCGCGTTTTTGTTGTTCTTTTATTAATTCGACATCTTCAATGACAGTGGAGGCAGAGAGCATGATTCAGGTACAGGTACCGATGGAGTCAACATAAACTGTTCGTGCACGCTTTACTTGAAAATATTTATGTATACATTATATTATTTATGAAAAGTAAAATTGAAGAAATTGGTCTGAAAACCCTGACATCACTAGGCGATAGCTTGAATGCACTCTATATTCTCGATTTAGCTAAGCATGGAGATTAGGTCACAATCATTTAACAAGTAACAAATTCTTAAAGCAGACTTTTACTACCAACAAAGAGTTCAGAAATATATTACTACTTTTAGTGAATTGCTGACTTTCTTATTGCTGATTTATGCAAGCAGTGAATTAATGTACTTACAATTTAAGAAAGAGTTATCTTTTATGAGAGTACTTACAATGTTAGACGGATGACAATGGAGGGCTGACACCTTTTTAAGTAGTTAGAATTATCTGAGTCAATAAAACGCATCTCTGAATTTCAGTTGACACGAAATTGCAGACTGTGAATTATGTGGGAGGATCCATTCTTGATTCAACGGTCCAAATAAAAAATCGAGTGCTGCAATGTGCAAATACTAGAAAAGTACTTGTCGCAAAGATGTGCAACAAATATTGGGGAAGGCTTGCAAGAGATTATGCACATTGTTACTACTATGTCCAAATTCTATGTAGCGCGTATAAATTGAATGCAATTGTTGAATGCATTTACTATTTGTAAGAGTTAAGGCGCCTACGTATGAAAATTCCAATTTAATTTAACGTTCTTAACAGACTATCGAATAAAAGATACGAGAAATACTCACACAGAATAAAAAACAGAAGACAAGTCAACCTGTTTGTTTACAATACTAAACAATACAAAGAATTGAATCCTTACTGCCTATTTTGGAAGCTCCTGGTGAGTTTTATTAAAGTGCAGCTATTCTCTTAATAATAGATATAGATAAGTGGTAAATGTTAAGATAATTTGACGACTACTTGATAAGCCATTCATTTTCATCGATGAATGGACCAGCACTTCCAAAACGCCTGTTACCTGTTACTTAATGCAATCTTTAGCCAGAGATAAATACTCAATCGTTTGACAATGCAATCAATTGTTTGAGACCAAGCTATTACGAATCATCATCTGACAAAACTTTGTTTCTCAATTTTTTCAAAGTACGTACAGATATTTTTTGTAAGCCCTAGGCAGGTAATATACAGTTAATCAAAAATTATATAATATACAAAATAGGACTTGACGTCTTTCATTCCATCAAATAATGAAGTTCAATCGGTTTGTCCTATATATCCTGCAAACGTGACCGAAATACGAAATGTGAAGGTGCTATCAAAAGCATAACAAGTGAAATGAACAAAGACAAACGACAATAAATGAGCAAATACGAAAGAAGTGCAAGTGAAAGAATCATTGGAACTTAACCTTTTCCATAACGATGAGGTAATAGTGTCAATTTACATAAAAAACGACTGTGAAGTGCTATAGGTTGAACTTTGAGCTAATCACACTTTTCAATATCATTAAAATGCTTGTTGATCTGCACGTTTATAAAAAATGGTTTATGCCTAATCCTATATGTAAAAGGGACAATAATAATTATGGTCTTGATTTACAAGGCTCTTCAGTTTGAATATATATATATGTTCTATCAACAAAATTGTCGGCGATCATAAATACACGCACACACACCTATAATTAAAGTTTTTCAATAAATTGGTCTTTGCTACCAATTACCCATCCAATTCTACAAATGGTACGAACAGTTTACTTTATGTTTATTGAGCTATTACAAGTAATAGTTTTTTAATGAAGGTTGACATAATATACGTTGTTGATGAGTCAAATAAAGATCATTTGTGTCTACCTCCCAGCCAATTTGCAGCATAAATAGTTCAGGAAAATGTTGCAATTTAGGTAGCCTACCTGTTTCAAGGAGAACGAATCCACTTTAGTTGTATTTTTTGATGCAAGTCTAAAAAAAGTAAACTGAACTGCATTGCCGTCAATTCGTGATAAATTAATGCGATTAAATACGTTCATTGTCACATTTACAATGCTGAAAATATAAAACTGCTGATTCTGATGCTCCTCCAAGTACTTTTACTAAAAGTTCATGAAGCACGAAATCATTTACCTTATTTAGTACCTATAAATCAGTCTACAATATAATAGATGATACCGTAGATTCTTTTCTTTCCTTGTTCATTATGCATGCTCAACTGACAAATAACCAATAGTTAGTTAATTGCGTGACAATTATGTAAAGGTAACGCAAAGCTTACGCGACCCTGTACATACAGTTACTAATAATGCTTGAGTACTTTAGACTGCAGAGACCTCAATTTTGAACGATATTAATTAAAACATTTGATTGCCTCACAACGCAACGTTGATGCAACAGTAGCGCCTGCATGCAGTTAATGGTGCTTCTTTTCAATATGCATTGAATTTACATAAAGTTCCATGTTGTGTGCTTAGGAGCTTGCATTTCATCCACTGTGCCATTGTAAATGCATTTAGGTGTTGAATGACAAGCTTACGTGTAGTAATCATCTTTCGTGGTGCGTTCTCTCTGTCAGAAAAGCATTGCAAAAAGTCAAGTAACCTTTTAAGGACGATGGAGAATTGCATCTCTAGTAAAAACTCTCACTGCAATATTGTTGTAGGTACACATTAACACGAAGGAATGATATATTCGTTTCAATGAATAGTTTTTTTTCTATTTTACTTGTAAATTATTTGAAAGGGGCATAAAAACTTAAACCGTTTAAAAGTCACCGTGTCCAAGTGACTTAAGAAAGGCTTACGGCAAAAATCCTGACGTTTTGAACAATGGAAGAAAATCCGTACTTTAGCATTTTGCCTCCTTGAGAAAGAATTGTGTGCACGTATTTTCTCCCTCTCTCTCTCAAGCAATCACATCTTTCCTTCTCTGAG
Organism: Plutomurus gul; assembly: GCA_019776185.1. Taxonomy (NCBI): domain Eukaryota; kingdom Metazoa; phylum Arthropoda; class Collembola; order Entomobryomorpha; family Tomoceridae; genus Plutomurus; species Plutomurus gul. The sequence goes on along the minus strand of JABASC010000755.1, from coordinate 21,000 downwards.
TGCTCTCACAACAATTTATCTTTCCCAATTGTAACCGTGTGACAAGTAGGTAGACGCAGTGGAGGAAACTGAAAAGTTTTATTAGATTCCGTATGAGCAAAGTTCATTAAGTTATACAGCGGAGCGAATCAAAATCAAGCCTAAAGGCACAGATAAATAACTGCTACGTAATTTCTTCATTTGGTTATTTGTCATCTGTCGGTCCACCATTCGACATTATGTAGATACTACATTTCTGTGCCGTGTAAATGCTACAGGCAGGAGGTAGGCACAACAACAGCGTCTTTACAAGAGAAGAATTAGCTGTCTACTTATTTATCAAGTTGTATATACGAGAAGCTGTTCTCTCACAAGTACTCCTTTTTCTTCTACTGTAGGTCCTAATCTGTGTTCATACATTATACTTTGCATAATGAAAGATTCAGAATTGCATGCTGCACTACTATGGGAATGGGACAGACAGACAAGTAGACAACTATACGAATTTCTTTTGAACTGTTCACAGGAATGCATTAAGTTTCAATGAAATTGAATTGAATTGTGCTGCCGAAGTTGAATTGAACTATTGTGCAACGAATTCAAATTCAGCTCGTTCGTAGATTAGCAGAGATGAAATAAGTGGCATGTGAAGAATTACCTCCAGAGAAAGATACTAATAACTATAAGTACATACATGGAGCCATAGGCTGAGACTTGAATGAAGATAGGGGCTAGGGCATCGACTTATGTATAACATCTCGCCAAATGCACTCTGTCTCGTTGTGTGTGTGTGTAATGCAAGTACAAGAGCCAGTGTTAAAAGTTATTATTACAGATACTACTATTAATGGTTGTACTTAGGTATTAAGTCTATGTAGGCGCGTAAACAGCGTCTGTCTCTCTCGTCGATAGAATTCCAAGTTGAAGCCACGCAACTGTTGAAAGGATTTTGCAGTCGTCATTCAAATATTTGATTATAGTTTAAAGAAGACCTGCTGAGCCTAGTGAGAGTGAGGACAGAGAGGAGGAACGTCTTATGCTGGCTCTAATGTAATTGACAAAGATGATTAAATACAACTGATTGTGTGATGATGTCTGTTAAGTTTTATAACAGCACCACTGCAACTTCTCTTTCAAATCCTATAACAGGACTATCCACTTAAAGCCGTTGCTCGTCGTGTAGCAGTTTCCAAAATTAGTTTCTTTTCAAATGTACCCAGTGAATCGCTTGTCCACAAGAACGTCGTCGTCGTCGTCGTTGTAGTAAACATGAGCACAATGAGTGTAAGTAAAAATGTGTCGTCGAAAACGCCCTGTGCTGTGGATACCGCACCGCCCACACAATTACATTTAGATTGTATTACAAAATACGTTGTTAATAAATACTTTTTAGATGAAGAAAGGGAATTGCCGTGCTGTGAACGAGCTGTCGTGCCTTTTTATGGGAAACACCGTTTGACGGCAAAACATTTACAGCTTTGGAATTCATAAAATAAATCATACACTGCTCGTACATGACACGACACGATACAATTGACCACATAATATGTAACAGCATTTAGGAATATTATTAGTGTGACGCATGATTTCATTTTTTGACCTGTCTGGTGATGTAGATCGTAGAATGAGGTGAGAAAGTGTTTCGCTTTTAGGCATTCTCCAGAAGTCAAACATCTTAACTGAACCAGGCTTGGGCAGGGCAGCGAATTAAAAGCGAAGGTGTAGAAGGTGATTTGTAAGTGTAACTGTTGCCACACGTGATATTATAATTATAGGTGTGTATACAGTGACCTTTGAAGCAAGGTTTCTCAAATTAGACGAATTACTACGTAAACATAAAGTGCATCGTGTACCGTGGAAAAATCAACTATTAATTTAATGAATTATGACGGTCAGTATCGTATTTTATCATTACCAAGATCATAATATTAAACTTCATAACGGAGTGTACTACCAATTGTTTATAGTTTCATATCGCTTGCTTTGTTTACAGCAAAATCTTATATAAAGTCAAAAATAATTTTAGATGTTCTGTTGTTTTTATAATCTACAATTTGGTTTACACGATCACAAATTAACAACTAGAAAACATAAGCCTCTGCTGATTTTTAGTCTAGTTCAGGATTTAATTTAGAAAATCGACTAATTTTCTGCTCTTTTAAACAATATAATTTTCACTTGAAAAAAATTAAGAAAATAGTTTTTTACTTGTGTTTTCTTGCCAAACGTATTAGAATCTCAGAGTGGAATTTAGGGGAAAAACAGGTACCAGTGTGTAACTAGAGTAGAAAAGTGAGGTTGACCACGTTTTATATTGTGTTGCACAATGGCACAGCAAACTCCCTTGCATTATGTGCAACTATTAGCGTGGACACACATACGTAACAACAGATAGGTAATAATGTCAGCAAATTATGCGAATGGCACGTCCACACACCTCGAAGTGTGTTACAAAAGCAGTGAATAAAGCTGAGACAATTATCACGAACGTATGTCTATGCAGTTGTCTTATAAGTACAAGTATTAAATTATTTGAATTATCCTAATAAGTAGGTGTGTAATGAAATGGAAATGGCTCCAGAGAAAACGAGTTAGTTATATCCCATGGCATTAGCACTGGTAGTAAAGATTTTGCCAACCAACAGCTTCCGAATGAGTATTATTATTACAGTGACCTCAAAGGGTTAACATCATGATGTGAATTTGCAAGTGATGTGCTCCCAAACGATGTAAGTACGCGTTATCTGAGATTTTTGCCATGTGCATAGGAGTTGTATGTTGTGTTGTGTATTGGCTAGACGAATAATTTCAATGCAATACAAAGATAATATGACCGGTAGAAATCGTAAGTCACACGAGTTATTCTGTAACAACAACTGAACTGTCGTTAGTGAGTTATTAGGCTTCATAGAAAAATTGCTAAAATTGACTCACAGAGTATTGCAATAATAAGTAAAGTGTATATGTAGTGTATATACCATATAGTAAATGTTAACAAACACGTTTCTGTACCTTATAATCGTGTCGTGGGTATAAATAAATAACATGTACCTTTACCACTTGCAATTTCATTCCAGATAGTGAGTACTAAATGTGTGTATAGATATAGATACTTGTATGTACTAGTATAGGTATATGTACCTACGTGCACTTTGTATACTATGGCGTATATGGTTAACTGCAGAACAGGTTATGTGTATCCGCTAAAATTTCTCTTTCGACAGGAAAAGAAAGACAAAGACAACACTCACTTATGCAATTAGAGCTTCTGCGCCCATTTTCAAAAAGCCAAGTACCTAAGAAAACCATTCATACATCACACAATACCATTAATAATCATTGTTCTTGTCATTAGTTGCACAGATTAACTCAAATAAACGTTACGACTGTCGTTTCACACAATTTAACTGTAGAAATTGGGACTATGCGGATGATGTTTGCTAGAGATCTAAATTCTCTTGCTAAAAGCAATGGGAAATATTATAATTTAAAAATAAATAGTTTAAATAGAAGATTTTAAAACCTCTTAAATTTTATAATATATTGACAAATTGTTTTTTTTTATATATGTACAGATCCAGGTTTTTTTCATTCAATATCTGTTTATTCTGTAAAACTATTTCATGAGTAAGGACCAATTTGAAACATTCCATAGTATGCAGGATTAGTAACAATAAGCTACAGTATTATTGGTATTGTAACTGCATTTCAATGTTTCCAGGAAAACTTTGTAGCTTGATTGCTTGTTTTGCGTCATTTCTAATTCTGCCATCATGAAACGACCTCGTGGTCCATATCAAAGTTCAAAATACTTGGAAGAAATTTAATATGCAAATTATAGGTTGTAAGGCTTACACGCGTCACGCGTCAAGTGTTAATTGTATTAAATCCTGAAAGGGGGAGATCCCGAACAGTACAAATTTAAATAATCTGTATGTACTTTGTACTGTATTCCTTTTACAACCGCCCGAGAATCACCTTATGTGGTAGGAGTTCTGAAAGCATGCTGTGGGCTCAAGGCATAAATAACACTGAGGTGGAAACATGGAGATTTAAAAACTTTTTTTGATTCATTGTGCCAACCTGTTGCCTTTTAATAAGCAAATATTTCACTTTTTACTCGTTTATATGCACTTCCTCACACAGACACAAAATTACCCATTCAGACAATTTTGCACTAAATTCGAGTGAATATTTTGTAATAGGAATAAATAAATTACTGATCAGATCAGAGAGGCTTACATAATCACTTCACCGAGCCAATAATAATTTCCAAGTTACATCAGAAATATTATTAATTCCATCACGAGTCCTTCAATTTAAATCTCTCCGTCTAAATATTGACTCCAATAAGTTGAACTGCTTAAAGCAATAATTACAACCAAAGTCATAATATTGATTTCATTGCTGTGCACGAAATTGATTTGATTTGTTAATGACTCATGTTTGACACAGATACCACTTGTATACCTAATCGTGGAACGACGCTGCAGATCAGATTATTACCACTTTTACATGGAATGTGATTCATAAGATTACTTGCTCATTATTTTAAGGGTTTTCCTTCCTCGTGAGACGCATTGAACCGGTATCATGTAATATTGCAAAATACACGGATTATCACTTTGCACTCTACAATTTATTTGAGTTAGACTTGTTTCGTTGAAATTGCACAAACCATCGTGATTTTCAACATATTTAATTCGTAACTATTAAGACAAGAGTTGACTTTTTCCCTCACGGGCCGGATTCATGCAATGTAATTCTTTATTTTTATTTGCCAACCCAAAGTGTTGTCTTAGCTGTCATCTGTACATAACCACGATGTCTTGTGTGTCGCTGACAATGACTTATGAATTGATTCGAAAGAAATGCTGATAGTACAATGCTTGCATTCGACTAGTATGGTCAGTGAGTAATGGTTTTATCATTTCCTTATATGTAGAGTGTATCTAAAAATCTACGTATACAACTGAACGTATTATATAATCCACGTAAGTGCACTCTAAGTACAAATGTTAAAGCATGATACATTAGGATGAACGAGTGCTGATGTTTGCAAAAGCTGTAGCGATACAAAGTGAATCTGTTCAATCTGTTGTGTTACTATCAATGTGTTGCAATTGTTCTATGAAATGACATGACAGATGAAAATCATAAATCTCTCTCATTTAAAAATTTAAGTCCTATCTGATGAGTAATTTAAGTATTAGCAATGTTTTTATTTCTCTCGTGTACATCTTTCTCTTGCACAGACTTCACTAATGCAAGATAAGGCAGTACAATAACAATAGGAGGAGCACTTATGTACATGTACAGAAATAAAATCAGGCTGTAGAGAGTAAAAGTCGAGTGAATTCTGATACATAAGATGCATATACAATTATTTATACATGTCATTTCTACCAGATGAGTTAAGTAGTTGTATGTATTGGTGACACAGGTGAGAGTCTGAAGCATTTAAAATTAACAGGAAGTCAACTCATCTTGTATTTCGTAGAAGACAAATGTTCCGACGAATTTTTTCAATATATTCCTGTCATTTCTACCAGAGTCTACCAGTACGGTCTATGCAAATGAAGAAAATATATCTGCCTGTGGCGGTTGCACGTAATGCAGTGTGAGTATAAAGGAATTTTCGGAAGCAAACAGATCACAATTGCAAATTGCAATTGCTCACAACATTTTGCCCTCAAACTTTCGTAGTTAATTACTAGCACTTTCGTGCGATTTAAAAATCCTCGTCAGTTTATTAGCCAATATTAGCTATTACATACATATCTAGCCTAAAAATTATTCTCAAACATTTTTTCTGCGATTAAAATGCATGCAAGTAATCTATAAAATACAAAGATCTATGGAATATAAGTAATATAATATAAAAAGTACTTGACCATTAAATAAACTGTTTTCAGAAAATTCAAGAGCACAAGGTTTTCAATGTAAATAGTTCGTATATATATGTAGTTCGGTCAATACAATGAATAAGGGAGATTTACTAGCAGAATAAATTAATAAAATGAGATAAAAGTACAAAAAGTCAACAAACATGTTCCGTTCATGCTTACAAGTTTTATAATACATAATTTATAATTGTTTTCATGACTTCTACTCTAAGATTGTATCTATTTGTATTCTGGAAGCTGAAAGCAAAACTAAAGCCTGCCTAATAAATTCACCTGTAAGTCGTAAACAATGGCAACAACTTATTGTTGGTTTTTAGCGTACACTAATACAAAACGCATCTTCTTTATTACGCATCTATTTATAGAGTAGCAAGTGATGGGCGAGTCTCAGATTTATAAAATGTGCATCTTCAGGTTCTTGATTAGCGCGCATTGAAATGGCACACCCGTCCGCTCGAAGAAGCGCAACGAACGGTGGATATCTCTTCGTAATAATGCAATTTGTAGCTAAATCGGTCAAGTCTGATTTGACGAACATGTTGTTTTCTCGCGTGCTCCGTGCATAATTCCTATGTTGACTACTGGTATGTTTCCACTCAGTTGTCGAGTTCAAGGTTTTAGCACCTTAAAAGTATTCATTATTTTCGCTGTTCGGTGATAATTAAAGCTAACTAATGTATGATTCGTATTCAGATTGCACCGTCTATGAGTATGGGGTTGGCCATAAAGCTCGCCGAGTGTGCAAATGCAAATTACTATTGGACAATTAATAAACCTTTACTAGTTACTAGATGTACATCTGCAGTCAATAGAGAGGAAAGTGAATTTATATAGTTGTGTGTGTCTGCACAGCCAGTCGTCGCTTGACGATGTGTGAAGGGCGAACCAACAAAAATCTTGTGCCACAAAAAAGTTTTTAATGATCTTTCTTCGGGTAAAATTTTGTATGTGGTTATGTACGGAGAATCTTCAAAGCAGCGCAATAAAGATTCTATTCTTCTATTCCAGGTATTCCATTAATATTCTATTATTCGATTTGTGCTGCTTTTCGATCTTGTAAGTAAGTTTACAATAACTACTTTTACATAATGTAAGTAGTATTCGTAAGCACGCAATGAACAGCAGGCTGTAACAAGCATTTGGCTCAATGAACGAAATCTGTGTATCACGATTTCTTATGTCATCGTAGTATTCTGTGTTAAATGTATTCTATGCTAAAAAAATTAGAATGTATAACATCACCACTAGTTGCTAACAATAAACTTTAATAATTATGAACTTGATTGTGTTTGTGTTCCACTCTATTGAAATGAAGTGAAATGAAATGCATCTAGCTAATAAGTGTACCTTATATTATGTGCACCGCATTGGCTATATGCACAGGTACTGTAATAAATTGAAAATGCCTGGGGTTTAAAAGTTTTTCACTCTGGTCTGGTCCGCACACTATTACTTACTTTTGTGCATTTGCAATGCATTATCTAAAGAGCATTGCGTTCTTTCGTCCTTTGTTGTAGTGAGTGTTAAGTACAAATATGACTCCACATGTCATGATGTGCAATGTTTTTACAAAGTGAATGAGTTTGATAAATGCCATCAGATTTGATGGTAATGAGGCTCAAGTATCGTGTTGAATGGAAGTGGTTGGTGGTCTCTTGTAACTATCGTCTAGCTGGGCTAATCTCTATTCTCTTAGAGAGACGGGGAACATCTTAGATGTGGGTGCCTATCTATTTTATGTGTCTCACGTTTTCGATGAACTCTTTATGGGCTTTAAAAAATTTGTGTTAACACCATCTTGCACAATTCAACCTAGAGGTTGCAATTCAATGGTCACACCTCAAGAATATACACAGACGAGTAAATAAATACAACTGGGGTAATAAATTTTCATAAGTAGACACATTTGGATTCATTGCAGAAAAAGAGTGTGGAAAATATACATAAATATACCTAGCATGTAAATTAAATAGTATAAACCAGAATGTTTACGACTTAATTTACTCAAATGATTGCGTTGAATTAATACATAACTGTGCAACATATTTTAAATTCCAATGGATCCATTTGGCCAGTGAAGCATATTAATCAAAATACCTGTTGGCGTTGCACGAGATTAATATTCATTTTTTATAACGAATTGATTGTAATCTATGGTGATACTAAACTAAACCCATGACTGTTTTTGCGAAACTATTTCATCCAGTTCCTAATTGACAATCTTGTCGCGCTAATCTCGATAAAACGAAATCCAGCGATTGTCGATTGCTCACTTGGCAAACTCGATAGTCATTGTAAGATTAGACAATAATCGAACGAGGAATAAATAATCATGCGTACCGAGAATTTGTATACGCTTTCGATTTCATATTATAAAAATACGATATTATATTCATTAGCCTGATTATTTTTATGAATGTATGGGTTGATCATATGACCTGGTAAATTCGGTGCATGTATCCAACTCGTGAAGAAAGGCAAAAACGATCGAGAATTGTTGATTGAGTTGAAAGAATGTGAATATTAAGCATGCAGACGTTCTTAAATTTACATTAGGATGTGTGTTGTTTGTGTGTCTACGTTTCAGTGTTGACCAATGGTAAGTTTGATCTGATTTGGAAAATAATGATGATGATGTGAAAGGATGTTATGTAACAACGCGTATCTGTTTATCTCTCAAGTGCGCTAAACATTAGCAACCTTCCTTTGTTTTCTGAGAATGGCTTTGTTCCTTTCTTCACGTCCTGTCACCTACTTTTAGTTAGGACACTTGACTAGGATTTGGTTCCTGTCCTGCTGGCCATGTAATCGCCAGGTCCTATGCATATGTTCCGATACAAATTTATCTCACGACACACCCACACGGATTCTAAAAGGCATTTGCTTTTTGCACACAGAGAGTTATTGCATGCAAGCGGTTAAACAACAAAGGAAAAAAACGAATTTCAAAATGTATAGAAGGTAGCAGGTAGCCAAGATTAATTTATTATCACATTTATTTCATTTAATTAACGCGATCAGTTTCGTCATTCTTAACTCTCATTCAACTTTCATTATCGTAGTGACTAGACCGAATGCTGAATGAAGTGACAGCTATTGAGAAGCTTAAACAAAAACCATACCTACTGAACTTACGTGTACACATGAATGAATTCATGATTGACCTGTATTTTTTAGTCCATTATAATCAAGCGAGTGAATTTTTTTTTTGCTTTCAATAGACATTATTTATTATTATTTATAATCACAACTATGATAAATAGATCGCAGTCAATCTCAACTGTGGTAGTTATTGAAAACATTCGACAATTTTATTTGGATTCTTCAAAAAAAATTCATTTATTATTTGTATTTCATAACATGGCATAGTACATTTCAGATTATGATAGTCATATTGTGATGTAAACAATGATAATTTATTTTTAACTTTGCAAACATGTACTTAACATATGTAAAGGGTCTTCGCGTGTAATTAAGAGTAAACCTGAACTCAATTGGCGATTCTCAAGGCCGACTCTTTAGATATAGTACACAAGATTGTGTCGCAGTGTCAGTGGGCCATTCAAATAAAAATGAATGCTACTATTATTGTTATCGAGCCCACTGTTAAAAGAAGCCTGTGCATAAGGTATATGTAAAGCCAAACCGGCAGACCAAAACACAGGTCATTATTGTCTGTTGTATCGAACTGCACGAACAGATATATACAAATTAAAGTTGTATGGCCAGACTAATGATCTTGAGGTCTTGTGAATACTTCTCTTGTAGAAGCGTTTACAATGTGTGTCTGTCTGTCTGACTGTGTATTTAGTATTATAAACACAGATGCAGGCGGATCTCCTTTATAGTATTATTAGTAATTATAGCAACTTATTGTTAACACGTTAATCAGAATGTTTGACACAGATAAATAGATGGGAAGCCTACTTTTTAAATGCTTGATAAATGGCCTTAATTTATGTCTTTCGTTCAAATAGATCCTTTTAATTGCTGAAAGCATGAGATTACATACCATAAGAGAATGTGCTCATTGTGTGTGTATTTATTAGCGAATTTAACATGGACGTTGTATTTAGTAAAGTTTCATTCATTCTCTACTACCAACCACCAGAATGCAATTCTGCTTTCAATTGTGACAAAGTAATTGGCGAAATTCAAAATAATGTTTTATAAACACGATGGGATAATCACGAGGAACAATTTTAAAAGATACAGACGCTGGGAATTCATTCCCACGAGATATTTCACTAAATCAGAAGAAATGAATCCAGAAGTCAGTCAGATTGCATGAAAAATTTCCGTAATTACTCACTGCCCACCGCCTACGAACATTTATAACTGATCTATGACGCACAATTTTTCCGAGAATTCCACAGATGGTTTACTTTTGATTAGGTAACTTGTCTCTAATTGCAATATAATTTCCACCATTTTAATAACTCCTTATTAGTAGGTAGTGTATTTTTAGATTCCAGAAATGAAATTCCAGCTACAAACCAGCCCGTAGATGATAGATAATCCGTTTTTTATCTCTCTGCCTAACCACCACTGACATTAGTTTTCTGTGCGTTCTTAAGGCAGGTGTACTAGCAGCCACTGTTATTAAATATTTCTTGTAGGTACTAGCTGCTATATTTTTACGAGTTTTGCATCCTGTTATCGCACGAGAGCAGCAGCTTAGTAAATAGTAACTCTATCTGTATTCTTCCCGATAACAATCTAGAAAAAATCCACACATTTTTTTCACAAAATTCTTCTTACTCTATTCGCTCGCATTCTTTTGTAAGAGAATCTAAAATTTGCTGGCATACAAGGGAGACTTCCCTGGTAATTATTACAAATTGACCAAATATACACGAAATACAAATTCTTCATGAAGCTGTAGTACCTACTCTCCTATCATCAGTACAGTGCCAAAACGCATTAAACTAACCTGATTCTTGATACATATGAACTAGATTCTACATTCTGCACTAGACAGCGTACAGTGTGATACACTGATACAGTAATTCGTACATTATGCGCATTTTGAGATCTTCTATCTTTCCCCAATAAAAAAGTGTCTACTGTGATATTTGTAGGTTAATCAAAGCCAAACAGATATAAACCCCACAGTTAGAAATTACGCAATGATGGAAGTCATGGTTAAATGAATTTGATGGGCAAAACAAAAATGTAATGAAATCGTGGCTCTCACTCCTCAGCCATCGTCTCGATGGGGTAACTCTTAGCATTTTGAATATGTACATTGTACATTGATGTAAAATATGCGTGCAGTCATCATTGAACCACTAGGTTCTTCTAGTATCAATTCAATACATACACAACACAAGTCAGCTATTTAATAGCGGAAATAATTTTAGCTTGATTATTAAATCTGTGATTGTTACAGTAAGTTGCACAAGGCAAGCACGCTATTGTAGTACACGCTCAATTCTAAAGAGATGCTAATAGACTGTGATCGTGAAGTGAGCCAGTCTCTTAGCATAGACAGCATTAAATTTGATTACACAACTTTCCACATCAAACGGTGGCAGAGAAACTGTCTTTTACTTGAAAAATATAGCAAACGAAATGATCATCTTCATCACATCATCAATAAATGGATGGTAGAGAGTTCGTGATGCATCGATGAATAAAAAATAGCTGACTACTACCAACTAGTACAATCTACATAACATAGCATCACGCGGTTTTTGTGTCAAAGGGGGTAATTGATTGATACGGATGCAAAGAGTTCTTACGTGTACATATGTGAGTGAGTGTGTGTATGTTGCTTCACTGATAAGCTAATGTGTATAATCAGACGATACATTTTACGTAGTCATGCAGAAGAAATTATGCAACCTGGGTCGGGGATCCATTAAGAACTTATATCTTACCTCAAAAATCCAATGAGCCTCTCAATGATAATTGAATATCGAATCAATGTATTTCCACATATCATTGTCCTACTAGTTAAGATCACATTTAGATATAGCACACACACACACACAACATAATATAAATATGCACCTGCCAGGAATAATAAAAAACGTCAAATTAGATTACATATTATACAGTAATAGTGACCATTTAATGGGAAACCACAAAAACAGTTGTTTTGACCAAGTTATCGTAAAATGCAGATAGCTGAATGTAGAAATTGCTCGAAAACCAGACGTTATTAGAAAGACGCATGCCACCTATAGGCAAGAACAATGCAAAGTCTTTGTTTTACAAAGAAAAATAACGCAAACTATGGTGAACGTGTACGTAACTACGTACGTAGTGAAAATGTAATGTGATCTATCGTACAGCAGACTTCAATACAGTGGTGTGGTGAATAGCGTGTGTAGGGTACACCGTTCTGTGTACATCAGGCAATAAACACGAAGAGAACACGGCGAGAGAAAGTGTTGTTCAATTACTAGAGCCTTTTCTTTACTGTATTGTATTTATTCACTGATAATAATAATATTAAGGTTTTAAGTTTACTTACACAGTTACAACTTACGTGTGTTCATTATTATGTTACATTGCATTGTGCTCTACCCTACAGACATATCCACGATTAGCTACTTACTATAAAGTATATCCACTGGCTCTACTCTTACTTACCTAAAGTAGGATACAACTTGATTTTATACACGAAATGAAAATGCAGACACCGGTAAGTAAGTACCTTTGTACGTGCTACGTTCTGTGTGTGGCTACATAAACCGTGTGTTTTGATTAGAATACATACATAATACATTGGTACTTACCTAGGAGGCAATTATATTACGTATAGGACAGACTTTTGTATGTATTAATTTCAACTACGGCACTACGCCTACTATTTAACATCTACGTAATATATTCTTATTGTAAATATTGTACAGCAAACTCACTATATATATATAAATAGTAGCAGTATAGGTAGTAGATACATACAAACACAAAAATACCTTAATGCACAAAGATACTTACAGAAATACACATTTATTTACGTCATCATACAACAATTTAAAATCTGCTTATTTAACTACTTCGTATGCATCATAGTCGTTAGCTAGATAAAATTAATTTAAGAAGAGGTTTTATTACTGTTGTAAATATTAATAGCGATAAATATGCAATATAATAATAATATATAAACTATATAATCCAGTAACATATATGTATATAATAACAAGTAACAAACTCTGTTAACTATACTGTGTGTTCAGTGAATTATTCTGGGAGCCAATATTTTATAGTACGGAGAACACATTGAAACCTATGTATATCCACGTGTTTTCGTCAGAGGAGAAATTACCTACGTATCATTCATTTTTCTAATTACTTAATTACATATTTTACATACAAATATGTAAATAGTAAATACATAGATACGCACTGAATACGCAGGTCGTGTTTGTGTATTCAATTCAAATAGTATTGTTGTCCCGCCTTTTCTTTCCACTGAGTGTGAACAAAGACTCACCCACAATAAACTATTACTTAACTGCACATACAATAAAGTGCAGACAGTGAAGGTGTTCACAGATCCATTCATTAAGTACTGTATTTAATTAATTAGTCATGTCGTTCCTTTGTTATTTATCAGTGGAAACCAAAGTAAATGATTCTACATAGTTGATTGAATAGTAGCTACTCGGCTAAAATGGAATATTTCATTCGTTCGCTAGAGGCCGTTGAATTTCGAGGAAGATTTGTTAGTCGAACTTGAATATTAATTATGTATGTAAAAAATCTGTACTCTAATGGTAAACAGGCATTTTTAAAAATGGATTTAATTGATTTCGTGTATTACCTGTACACGTAAAGTAAACTAACACTTAATGATCTACAGACTATGAGTGCATGTTTATATTACATAACTTTGGCACAAAAGAAACATCGAGCAAATGTTATAATTTCAAACATTTGGTCTTACAGACGTATTGCCTATTGTCTATTGGTATATTTTACATGGATAGAACTATTACGTCACCTTCTAAAGAACCGACGTAATTATTGCTATTTACAAATACCATGTTAATATGCACATACTGCTTATTTATGTACTAACTAACACAACGTATTTACATTAGCATTTACATTTAATATCTACTGCTAATTAGTAAATACGTATTGATTTATCTGAAAATTAAATGATTGAATTGAAAGTCATGGATATTCACAGATGCACACACAATACACCGCAGTTAGTTAAAGTCGGATGAACAATGTATTCTGGAACATATCGTGCGTCGTCCTTCTGCTCTGCTCACTCTTAGTTAATGTACATACAGACGGAAAGTGCCATTTATGAAATTGTAAATTACGTTTTGTTCAGTTACATAAAAATTACTCTTGCACACATGAAGCAGCAAGCCATCACAGAATCAAAGGTAACCCATGTCCAATGCTGTTCAAAAATAATTTCAAATTCATTAAATGAGTAAATACCAATATTAAATTAGATCAGCAATGAGAGTAATTTGTACCATTGTAGAGGGCCGCTGCATCTGAATGACTTGAGATCCGCCAGAACGGAAAGTTCATCTGTAACAGACAAAAATTAAGAAATGAAATATTAGTAAATTATACACCGCAAATTGTATATTATTTACGCATCCACTGGGTGCACACATAAATGTTTCAACTTGCACTAGATTTGATTTTCCCTTTGAAAAATGTCTCGCGTGGATAATGTGAGACCTAGAACGCAATCTGGACTATCACAATCGGTTCTTCTTCATTGTTAACCTCAAAATGTCAACATACTTCCTTATGCACTATTTGCAACACACATGCTTATATGCTGCCATACAATATTACATACAATGCGTGGATCAGTCATATGAGTGTTTCAGCATTGACAAACTTGTCTATAATATGTATAGGGTGCCCACAATAACTATGGTGGTGGTGGTTGTTGTATTTCAGAAGTGAACCATTTGGGTCATTGTCTGGTCTGCTGCTGACTTCGTGCACTGCATCCACCAACCATAATCAAGTAAACGATAAATTCAAATTATACATCTCTTATTATATAAATTTCACGGGGTGGTTCATAGTTCACCAGAATAAATGAACAGTTGGGAAAGACATGCATTCACAATCCGAACAGACTATCTATTTACTACTGCTGCTGCCTCGTCAATTACGTAATCTTGAATAAACTATAGTGTGTAGGTACTTGTAACTGAGGGGTATTTTATTATGGGTCGGTATTCTTGGTTCTAAAAATGAGCTTATTAAATTGTTCACCATTATTAAGTCAAGAGATAAATATAATAATTTTTTGCAGAAAAATGCATACATATAACAAGTAAACATGGGTAGATCGTGCCACACAATCAGCACAAATGCTTGCTGGCAGCATGTTTGCAAATAACAATTTATTTGCATATTAAAGTAAATTCTCTTATCCATTGGGAAGTGCTCAATTTGTATGTTATTTTCTCTGTGGCTACCGTACGTGCTTATTATAGTTGCAAATTGCCATTTACCTAATTTAAATTAGGTAGGACTATTAAACTATTGATGTAGGTAGTAATATAACGACATCTCACTTCCCGTCTGAATTTAGTACAGTAAAAAAGCCAAAGACTCCTTTATTATTCCCTCGTAAAAGATCCAAGTACATACATGCACAATTTTAATGAAAGCCAATTAGTTTACTTTGAGTTTAAATCGCAAAACACTTTGAAGGAATAATTAGGAAAAGTGTAATTAAGAATGCTTTTCACGTTTTTCATTAAGTAATATTAATGCATGAAGCAATAAGCGACAGAATAGCAAACATCAGAAAGGAATGTCACAGAATTTCTAACAAGTTAAACAGATGCTCATTTTAGTCAAGTCAAATCAAAGCAAGGTAAGTTTGTCACGTCCTAATGTATTGTTTGACAAAAAATTTGCTAACTTTCACGAATACAAAATAAATATCCACACACACAACACAAGATTTGTCAAGTTGAGCAGTGCAGCGTAAATACTTAGTCACATTATCACTAAAATAACAAACTATGCAATTTCTCAGAATAAATTCTGCAATTCACCAAAAGCAACAATTCTGCTACAAATGCATGCATACACGTGCTTGTGAACAGAATATCTTGTTTGTAATAATTTCTCCTGAGAATTCGATTCACTTTGAACGGAATAAAAAACAAACGTGTGCCTGGATATTTAGTTACATAACAGAAAAACGAAATTACCCAGCAGGTAAATTCCTCTGTTGTTGTTGGTGTTAAGCAAAAATGCAAAGACTTTTGTTATCTGCATGGACAGGAGCACGCGGATGTTAAAAGTGAGTACTTTGGCTAATGCGTGCATTTGTATCCCTATATCGTATCTTATGACTATCACCTTTTCATTTTTATCTGTAATTCATTGCACAAAAAACCAGGCTTAAGGCGTTCTTAAACTGCCTACTTAAGAATATCGCATAACATGACATACATATGTTGTAAGGGAATATTAATAATAATGCATAAACGAGAGAGAGAGAGAGAGAGAAGATGAGGAGAGTAAGTGGTGAAGTGAGTGAAAAAATCTTGTTTGATAGGCCCGGGTGCCATTGAACTCGCATGGAGATCAGACCAACTCACACATTCTCTTCACTGTATTGCAGAATGCACTCAAGTAATACACCTCTGTAGCAGTAGCCCAAAAGTCAGATAAGCACAACAAAGTGCCAGCACATAACAATCTAATAAGTTACAAAAAACCTTACATTCGTACTACTAAATACTTAGTTACAAGCATTTTTAGCACTTGAGCTACAGATAATGGTAATAACAGCAAGCAATTAGTAGCTCCACACAAAGTATGCGCTCTCGTAGTACTCGCATACATACAACACATGGAAGGTGGTTCAATTCGAGAGAAGACTTGTAGTTGTCCACGGAGAATGCACATACCCCACCATAACTATATAACTAATACTTAATAATTGTCTTGTGAAGGTAGTTAAAAGTAAGATGATGGAATGGATAGACATTTACTACTAAAAGCCATAACCCTTTCGTATGCTGCGTACGTATTGGAGTAGACATGGATTTGCTAGAGACGTCGTTCGTTTTCCATGCGATGCAATGCAGCGTGATAAGTAAATGATGCATTAATAGAAATCAGTGTATATCTAATTTAGTAGGAGTTACGAGAACGAGGGAAATTCTTATAAATTCATCAGCGTTACTCAATTCCACTCAACGATACGCTTCTGTATCCATCTAACAGCCTGCTCAAATCAAAAGCGAAATGAGATGAGACGATGAATCCAACTATAGAATAGACACCAGTAAACTAAATAAACTATAGACAAGATGAGATGCACTGTAGGATAGACAGCAGAGGATGAAAAATCCAATCTGTTGTAATACATACAGAGCAAAAAAGAGAGCTTATGATTAGGTTTACTTCAATTGATTAATGTGCAGATCCTACATTGTTCTCTTTATGAGAAAAGTATTCTTCACAGCTGCAACGAGCATTGCCATTAATAAGTACATATAATCTCTGTAATGTATGTAATCATATAGGAGAATTGAAATATTTATATTTATAAACAAGAGATTTTTCATTTGATCAAATGATAGACAAAAAGGAAGATCCACGTTGTAGATTTTCAGTTTGAAAAATTGTTTCTACATTTGATCTTCAACCCGGAGGCAGACTACCCACCACCATTGTAACACTGTGCCGTTTAGAAAGGCTTTTTTCTATCAAAAAGTTATCAGATTGCAATCAAGCGCAACAAGTCAAGTTTTACATTAAGGAATCCCTTTGTCGTCATAAAAACTGCAAAAGAAAGGCAGGCTCAAAAAAGCGTGCAATCGATGCATAACCAATTCAATGTGTAACATCACAATATTATGTTCGTAACAGTGAACTAAAGAGTTTTTACCAGAGAATTTATAGACAATATTAAGCTCTGCAATGCTGATTGTGAGAGGAGTAGGTAGTTTCCTGTGTGTTATCATTAACCTGTGCTATATTATAGTAGACACGTTTCATGAATGCCTTCAGTTAGCCTGCAATATATTGTATCTTCCAAATCTCACAGTTAAAGTTGGTATTTTTAAGTCTAGATTTCTTTTTAATATTCTGCTGTGTTTACTATTCATTTGTTCTGCTGTTCTACACTAACTGCTGGTAAAATGAAATTTTTCGCGTCTATCTTAATCACATATAATGAGATCATAAAATCGTACTTAGATATACAGAAGCTGACTGTGAGATTAGGAAAGGCAATCTTGCACAATAGTTTAATATTTGTATTGGTTAGGTAACACTGCATACATAAATAAAATATTTGCACTTTGATAGGTTTACTGATAAAAGAGTGAGCACTAGTGAGTTGTCAGCGTCAGCCTACGGATTGGTTAGCAGTTGGCACACGTAATCGTGAACTTGCTTTAAAAAAAGTAAAAGTTAAGCTATGAGCTAAATTCTTAATGAATTATGTAGCCACTAGACGTAAAAAGTTCTAGTAATCAGTAGGTAAACATCTATGAATTCAGAACTAAATACTTTTATCTTTTTACAAAGCTCTCGTGTCTACTATTAACACAACACGAGTCTGACTTAAAATACGGAAATATGCATAACGATTCTTATCTTGTACTAACATCAAGCAAAAATGCTCGCTCCACTCGTATCTCATGTTTATGACATTTCCGGTCAAATAGTTGGACGATTTAGGTGCAAGCGGAAATAGTGGTGAGAAAAAGATATCCATTCATATGATTACTCACAACAATCACATACGACTGCGTTTATTCACAGTCTAAATACCTGCACTTATCACTCGCACACATGTACCATATTATTATTAGTGGTAGTGGTACGTACGTGTGTCTACTGTTCGTACCTTCACTTCTTTTATAAAGTAAGTTCCTTTTAATGCAAACGTGCTGCTGTAGGACGAAAGCACGATTTGCACTCGTTGCTGCTCTGCTACAATTTTATATTCTCATGAGTCAACCTTACCATTTTCACAATATTATTGTACTTGCATTTTTCAATTGGATGTATGTATTTTTTTGAATTTTCTGTGATAGACTCATTTTCAATTCTCATAATTTTCGCAATTCAATAGGCGACGTGCACACAAGTGGTAATGACAGATAGAAAGTTCATGATGTTTTGGTGATTGGAGTTTTAGGCGATGAAGGAAGTACAAGAGAACAGCATTGCTACTGCGGCAAAAAGTAGTTTTTAAGCAGCTACACGGCATTATAAATGTGTGATTTCAATTAAGCATCCACGTCCAACAACTAATTGTTGGATTTGATGTGAGGAAGTGCGGAAGAAATATTTCTCCCTTTTGTTGTTGTTGCTTCAGTTGGTTCGAAGGCTCTCCCCACCAACTTACTCCACATTGCCTACCCTTACATTCATAATAGAATGTCTCATTCCATCATCATGTTTTACGCTCTTGTACTACAAGTCTGTGTTATGCGTGTCTCAACTCCAACTGTCCATTATATAAAGAATTGCATGTATTTTTCTCTGTTCTCTACTAATGGATAATGCTGCAAGATATTTATTTTTAATGTTGAATAATATATAAAGTGCGAGCGTCTGTATACATTAAGTGAGAGTGAAGCAGCTTTTTAACTGTTAACTCTGCGCGTACTTCACTCTCCAATCCAATACCGTTCACTGTATACAGACTCGCTATCTTTCAGAAGGCAATTTTTGCCCACAAGCCCTGAACTTCGTCCCATATATATATAATGTATACGTAATATGTTGTCTGCATATTATAGCATACAATGTAATAATTTAATAATAATGGTGATGCATAATATTTTTGTATGTATGTAGATGCGTAATGTAAAGTTTGATGCATAGGTAAGTAGCAGCGAAAGAACAGTAAGTAAAGTAACCTGTTTGGCTGCATGCTCTTCGTCCCTTCCATCTCCGATAACGACGTAGGTACACTTGCGACCAAAGCGAGATACAATTCTTTCGAAGCAGCTCTCCTTCCCTAAACAAACAAGGCATATGATTCTTTAGTAGATTTTGTCAAGTCAATATTATTATTATTATTTCTATAATAGGTAGTTACACTCAATTAGAATTATATTGTCGGCAATGCACATACTTTGAATACTGATGCGGGTATGGAGACATAAAAAATGTCATAATTTTGCAATATTTTATGTGCTGATAACAGGATTAGGTATTCATTCAGTTCTTTGTGGTAGCACGACAAAGTATTGAAAGATTAGATATAAAGATTACCCACGTTACATGGTTGAATATGTACCTATTATATTTGTAATATTTGTATTGTTGCTGCGTGTACAGTACATTCAGATCTTCCTTTTGAACATAACTGTATCCCCATGTTAGTGGTAAAAACGTGTTGTTGACAACGAAAAGGATTTGATCACGTAGAGGAGATTCTAGATTTTAGATTTTCACTATTTTACAGCCTTCTCCAACTTACTATTTTAACAGCGGGTAAAAATATTATTTAGTATTTCTTATAAGTGAAATACACATAATATACAATTAGGTAGACATTGACTCGAATTCTTACGTTTACTATGTAGGATTTTATATTTTAGCCTCCTGAAAGGGATAACACTAACATCATAAAATTTCACAACGGTGAAATGTACACACGTTGTAGACACATTATTATGTTTAAATTAAGTCAATAAAACACAACATTGAACTCAAATGAACATCAATCTCCTACTGATTGGTGGTTGTGTGCTTAAATACGATGTTGCTTTTACACAATCAAAATTATAATTTATCACTTTTCTTCATCTAATGACTCTTCGGAGTATTTAAATGGCAATAAAATAATTGATTGGGTGAAACATGAAACCACATTTTCAAATTAAAAGGTATATATAATAAATAGGTACTAAACAGAAAATTAAAATAGATCATTGAGAGGTTTTTCTAAAAGTGAGTCTGTATTTCATGATAATCATTTGATCTGTTATCTATCGCTTTGTGGTGAGCATTTATTTTATTAAAGAAGAAAAGAAGTATTTTCTGACATATGATAGTTTCTAGTTGCACAATTCACGATGCTTTATTCCACATCATTTTTCGCCAAGGTTGTTTTATAATTACTTGCTAAACAAATACTTAATATTTACAATCGTGTAATATTTTGCAGTTAGTCTAT
>JABASC010000754.1:0-32487 GCA_019776185.1 Plutomurus gul | reverse complement strand
TTATGCGAAATGCTGAAACAGTTTTGGTCATATCAAGTCTCTATCTATGTAGTAATGTTCGTATCTAATCTTTGGTTAAAATATCTTTATTTAGGAATGAAGATAGCAGACTTGTAAAAATCTTGTCTTAATTTAAAATGAATTGTATGTAAGTTATAGATAAGCCTGTGTTCAATATTCCAAAGGTAATTTGAAAAGGAAATCCCTACTTATAATAAAGCAGGAGACTGGGATTCGCCATGGAAAATGAGTTGGGTAGTAGTAAAATAAGGCTATCACGATTGTGCGTTGGCTGCTGCTACATGGTGGAGCAATAAAGACGAGCTGGCTCATTGTATATATGTAATGCACAGGTCCTCGCGTCAAAGTCAGCACTGATATAGAAAAGGAGAGTGATTTTCTGTTTGGACTTGGTCATTATCTTCGTATTGCACGCAAAAAGTCAAATGGAAAGCCAGAAACGGAGAGCAAGCGAAATTGCTTGGCTTACGAAGCTCAGTTTATTGTACAGTTTAAGCAGCAATTCCGTTGGCCTGCTCTCCTTATAAAGTCACTGAAGAACCTTCATTCAAGTCCAAGACATGAATGTAACTATATGCTATAGGGCGACGACGATAACATAATAGAGTGGTAGTAGTTTGTATCCAATTGACTACCTGACCGGGTGTTATTAGCGTGCTGTCTCTGTCGTTTTATTTTGTTGGAGGAAGTAAATTGGTATGTAGGGTCGTCTCAGTTTATTTTTAGACATTGACAAAAGTTATGGGCTCAATTTTCTGCAGAGTGCTCAGTGTTGATGTAAAGAAGACTGTACCGAGAGCATAGCACATACTATATAGCCAGTTTCCTATGTAATGGCATTTTAATATGGATTAGTATTGTATGGGTGAAAACACAGCTTACAATCATAGAACGTGGAAGCATTAGGGATTCATGTGTTTGGGGAATGTTTAGGTTAACTGGACCAAAAGGAAAATGGACTTAGCGGAGAGAGCATTAGCAATGTCTGAATGATGGCAAGAAAATGTCTCTTGTAGTAATGTTTCATTTATTAGAGAGTGTTATTAGTCGACACATGTGTTTAGCTATGGTAAAAGGTTGCTGAAAGCAGTAGCTCACATTCTGCTCTCATATCCACTAATGTAGTTTTAGTTGTTGTTGTGATTTGTGAGTACGGAGTACGGACACGTGAACGGTATGCAAAGTGTATGCTACACACACACACACAATAGTTAAAGTTGACTAGAGTTCAGGGAATAATAGTTCGTTCGTTCGGTTGAAAAGTGTAGGTAGGCAGGAAGGGCATGCGATGTTAGAATGGAAAAGTTGTTTTGCAATTTCTTGATTCAGCCTCTGCTCTGCCTACCAGTACACCTGAGAAACTGGTAGGATAGTGGTGGTAATGCAAGCACGTTGATACTGTGCATACACCGACATTATGTGCTAGTAACTCACGGCTCGGTGTACATACAAAAATTATGGGAGAATTTATTTTTGATTAGTGGTTGGTGTGTATGTATCTGTTCATAGTATTTTTGTTGTGTGGATTAATGTTGTAGGATGGATGGTGGTATGATATCGCGATTGCACATCAGCTCTCCGTCAATGCACTGACTATTTTTGGCTGCCTGTCATATCGACAGGAGCGAAAATAATGGAATGCTGACTGAACGCAGCCGGACTTGATTATGCTTCACTCAAGACTCGTTGTTATTTCTATGTAGTCACTTATAAGGTTGAAATCGTAGATTATATCTATACTTAAGGTTTAAATGGTATTGGAGTTTAGATCGTGGCTTGCTATATCTGTATAATGTGTATGGTATTACATGTTGATGATGACATAGCCCATGGTGAGATTCATTCTTTGGATATTATTGTTTTGTTACATTATACTGCGCTGCGGCATCCGCGACTATATAGACGAATGACAGAAATTCCGTGTTGTTGTTTGTGCCAGATTGTTGTTGCACACAGGAGTTGTTCGTTCGTACTTGGTAGATATAGATAGAGAGCATTGTAACATTTCTAAGCTGGTAGTAGGCAAATAGGGTGCTGCTGTAGCGTTTCTTACAAACTGTTGACGTGTGGTGGCTGACTCTTTTATTGTTTGTATTGTTCATAACCATGTCGTACAGTTCCTGCTGTGTCGTCTTTGTGGGTTTATGGACTATTGGTGATTCGTATATAGTGGACTCTGTAATAAGCACTAATGTAAGACTATTATCACTTATTCACACCTGACGAAGTGTTTGCAGTTCACATGAAAACACTATGCTGGCCACTACTGTTTGTGTACGCATTAGTACTGCACCACTCTCCATTATTTTTACTTTCGAGTGTTCTATGGAAATGAGATGGTTATTTTAAGTGACTAGATTAAGATAAGAATCATGTAATAATAATAATGTGACCATTGCCGTGTTATTGTTGTCTTTTCCATGTTAACTGATTTCTCTGCGAGATGTTTTCCTACGAAAATAATGAAAATTGAATGTTTGTTCATGTTCATGGCTGGGATTTTTCTTTTACTTCAAGCTGTGTGTGATGGTAAAATTGTTGGTAAAATTGTAACCACTCTGTAATGGTGCATTTGAATATATTAATGATTGCCTTTGTAGCGAAAGTCTCAATTTGGTCGTAGAAGTCGTATAATCGTGGCAGGGTACGATTTTATAGCAGTTACGTGCGTTATTATCGTCGTACTCTCTACAGAAGTAGTACAAGACTCTGTGTTTATGTTTGCATGTAATTATTTTAGAGACCATTGTTTGTTACTGCGAGTTCAGAACTAGAACGATTGTAAGACGTAATTTTGAGTCTGTTGTAAAGGCGACATTATTCACACATAATTAAAACAGGTATTATTCACAGAGCGGAAACATTTTTCAATGAGAGCGTCAAGTTTTATTACGATTGTGCACAAAGCACCGGTTACGTAAGGGACGTCCTCAGAGTGAATGCTGTCAGCCATCAGTCGATTGTACTCACGTGTAGGATACGTTCTGGAAAACAGCAGGTTCATTGAACATTAAATTAAGTAGGCTTGAAGCCAAATACAGTTGCAATAATACGTCCGGTACTGGGTAGTAGAGTTCGTAGTAGTAATCGAGTATTATTATGAGAATAGATGGAGAAAAGATTAATGGGAGATATTTGTATGGATGAGTAGGGAGTAGTAATCTCAGACTACGTGGCCGAGCAAGAGTGAATCATTGATTCATCATAAAAATGCTGCTGCCCCCGCTGAAATTATTTTTTGCTGCAGGGAATCGGTGCAAAGTGAAGTAACTGACCATAAAGTACAATCAGTTCGAAGCTGGCGGTAGTATTCACATTTTAGTAATCCTTAGAAGAAGAAGCTCAGCTGTCTAATATTTTAATTGAATTTCTAGAGCTCAGTAGTAAGCTGACTTACTTTGTATGCAATCGTTAGGATTAGAGTAAGCGGAAATCTTGTACACAGTTTTAGGGTCATCGTCATATTGAGGAGAGATCGTGGGTTGCTCAATTTAAATTAAACGTACTGCAGACTTTTGCGAACAACAAGATAATATTATTTATTGATGAGTTTATTGCAAGTCATCAAGTTTAATATGGAGTGGGAGTACAATGCAGTCGAGTACTAAGTAAACTTACGGTAGTTGAGGTTGGGATTTCAGTTGAAAGGATGAATGTGAATGTTTTCTGTATGGTATTTAAGAATGGGTTGGTGTTGGTATGGCTAAGCAGATGAAATAAAGTGGTGCCTAATGCCATGTCAAGTGGAGAACGTAGGTATTTTTGGTTGAGACGTCGGGAAATGTGATACGGTAGAGCACTTTGTCTGTGGGGTAGATATTTGTCCTAAGCTGTTGTGGTGGTTGCTCAGTGGTTGCTCAGCAGGATTTCTCTATTATAATTGTATTGTCATATTTAGAAGATTCCATGGCATTATATTTTGTCACACTTTACAGAACAAGTGACAAGCAATTGTAGTAAATGTTGAACAATAATTTTTTTAAACTATTATAATCTAATCTGGCTGTTAATTTGCGAACCAGTTGGAAAGTGTAGGAGTAAAAAGGAAATTGTTTTTTTTTTGTCTTGATGTTTTTATTGTTGTGCATTTTGATTTTTATACGGCATGACCTGGGAAATGACTAATTGTTTTTTTTTGTCTTGATGTTTTTATTGTTGTGCATTTTGATTTTTATACGGCATGACCTGGGAAATGACAAAAGTATTTAGGTATGTAGATACTTTAGAATGGATTGAAGACATAAATTGTGAACACTGTGCTCAATGGCAGTCTGTGTATACACAATGACAGAGTCATGTTGATTTTTCGATATGCCATATTCCGGTTGGGAATTATTATCTAACCTTATTTTATGGGAACTGTACTGTCTATTACATGTTCATTACATATATAGTGCGTACTGTAGTGTCAAATGTCAACGTTAACGCTCGTGCATGTCATTCTGCTGTTTTATTGGTGAACCGTATGGCGGATGAAGAGAAGCATCGAGCCAGACATTATTAGTGTAAATAAATATAAGGGGAGTTTGATCTTCACGTACAATTTAGAGTTGCACGATACATAATCAGTGTGAGCGGCTAAAATGAGTATCCTTGTCTGTGTGTGTATGGAGTGAAGATTGTGAAGTGTGGAATGTAACGTGTTTTATGCACTTAAGTTCGAATGTGTGTTTGAGCTAGAGTAAATAGAGGAGGCTATAGGCATGTATTCATTAGGATGGCGCGTACATAGCCACATCATGTACGTAGTTAGTAGTTTGCAGTCATTTGTATTTGTCTAGTAAGTGAAGATGAGACGAAGTGAAGCGAGCAGCATAGCATAGCTGATGAAGTGAAGTCAAGCCAGGCTAAGCGCACAGCTCATACGTTATGTTATGGAGCATTGAGGAACTGTTGTCAAAGTGCAATGATCTGTAAGGGTGGAGATTATATTTGTATTGTACGTGTTGTTATGTTATGTTTGTGCATCTCTGTTATATGTGTGTGCATTCTGGCCAGACAGATAGATATTCATTTCATCCTCAGTTCACATAACAATGCAATCAGTCTTTTACATTCGTGTGCATTACGTCCAATCGAATGCTTTAGTATGTATTTCAAGTATGGATGAATGAATGAAAAAGCGTTCACTGTGATTACAGATAGTTATCAGGCCCAAAGCAAAATTCTGCCTTTTAGTTTACTCTTCCCGTGTACAAAATATGCGCGATACCTTTTACAATGACATTGACATTTTTAAAGCTTGATGGTTGGGAACGAATAGGCAAATTATTCGTTTACATTTTAGGTAGGTTTGGGTTGGAGTTTTAAGAAAATAACAAATGATAATGAGATGAACGTTTAGCAGTGGTATTGTATAATAGTAAAGCGGTTTTGCTTTCATAATTATTTTTTTGCGCGTTCAATTTTTTTTTGTTTTGAATGAGAGCTTTGATAAATAACTGAGGTCGATGAATTTTTCGTTAACGGTTGTACTGTTTTGTGGCTTGGATTGGGCTGAAAGCAAAGCGACTGTGTAGTAGTAAAAGTTATTTGTACAAATTAACAGAACAGAGCGATTTTCATGTTGGCAGGGTAGAATTGAATTTGAATGATTGGCAAAAGTTAAGGAAGAGGATGTTTTATAGCGGTTTGGAGCCTGGGGCGCGTCGTCACTTTGCCTCAGTCAACATTTTGGTTGTGGTTGGTCATCTTGTTTTGGCCTTTTGTAGCCGAGTGCACTTACAATTAATTTGAATTCTATCAGGTGTATATAGTTGAATTTGTTTTAATATTTAACTCTACGAAATATTCAACTGGTGTGTCTCGTTACGATATTGCCACAAATATATTATTGCATTATCGTAGGAGCAAAAGGGACACTACATGAGGATACATACATCTATAGAATGTGAGGTGTAAAAAATAGTCTCTTGAAGTTATATTATAATGGTGAATAATGTAGACTGGTATCTTTGGAGATTCTTCTTTTAGTGGAGAGTGTGTGGGCGGGTAGTCTACATGCTGAAAAGGAGCAGCTGCTGGTCTGGTCAGACAAGCATCAGGAATTGAATTCTATTTTGCTACCACCACTTCTCCAACACGTTTAACTTTGCTAACTACTAAGTTGGCTATCCATTAAGCCGTTATTAATCGAGATGAATAAATATGATAAAAAGGCTCATGAATGTAGTTCAATACTGAATTTATTAGCGTGGCAAATGATTGTCTACTTCTCTGTTGGTGTTTTGGCTGAAGAAAATGAATTGGGATCAGAATCATATGACAAGGGGATGACGTAAATTAAGAAGTTCGTTGGCAGTTTAAGAATTGATGATGCTCTTCCTATTTATTCTAATGAAGTTTTTCATCTTGAACTTTTATCTCCAGTAGGTTTGTTGATTGCGAATTTGTCATTAGTCAGTGGGAAAAGTGTCGGGCTGGGATGAAATGGAGCGTAGTTTATGGATGGGAGTATTTGGCTATAGAGGTGTAAATGATGGGAATGAATGAATTGATTTGACTTGTAAGGAGAGATGTTGTGTACGTCCCGTCACTCAACTATATTTCTGGGAAAGAAAGGTGGGCTACAAAACAATCAAATCAAATCAAATGTTGCTCTCCAACCTCTAATATTAAACTTAATGTATATATTATATATATATGTGTCTGTTTATGTATTAAGGACTCTGTGGGAATTCGCGTTCGGTGATGATATATTGAGAAAGGTAAAGGTTATTGTCATTTACCATTGAATGTGGTGTGACTACTACAGGATGTTTTTGTTCATTTGAAATTGGCTGGCTGGCTGGCTGGTTAAAAAAATTCGGCGTAGGTTTGATTGTTTTTCACGGACCGAGATACTTTAATATAGCATATCCCCAGCAGAGTCATTGAGGTTGATTGTATGTTGGTAATGCTGTTCACAGTGTATGCACGGTTAGCATAAGGACAAAGACTGCATCTCCGACGAATCAAGACTGAGAGATCATGGTAGTATAAGATATCTTATAGTGTTATTTTGCATTTCATTTACTTTTTTTTGATTGTTGACTGTGTTTGCATATTCGTAGCGTGTAGCAGTAAAAATAGAGTTGATTTGTGCCATGCGGTCTCCTAACTGTGTATCCAACTACAAGAAGCAGAGACAGATATTTTGATGGGCTCCATTATTACAATTTTTTGTAATGTTGTAGGTTTGTAGTTATGTAAAGTGAGACCAAGCTGTTTTCCATGGATGCAGCAGCGAATTCGTGTGGGAATGATTGAGATGAGATTTTTTCCCTACTGTTATTACCTGGAGGTACAAGTCCTCCGTATGTAAATATAGCAGTTGAATGTAAATATTTCTTGAATTCACATTCTGCACCAGATTGCATGGATATGTAGTGCATAATATAATTGCAGGTGGGGGCTGGATATAGAGAAAATAGGAAATGGATAACTTTTAGGTTTGGGTATATTTTTACCACATTAATGGAAGGAAAAAATAGGTTTAGTTAGACGCAAGGCAATGATTTCCTTTTCATGAACACAATAGAATGTTTCTGTTTTTGGAACACGGGCTGACAATAAGAAACTTTTTTCGATTAATAAGGAATGAAGGAATTTATTTATTCAAGAAATGATGTATTTTGTCTGAACATGGGTGGATCGTCTTGTCATTGTGTTATTATTATATATATGGTGGAAGAGGCGAATCAGATACTTGACGATGATGATACGATTTTTTAACGTGGATTCACGTGCAAATACAATTTCTCCAAGAGAGTAGAACAATGTATTATTGTGGCATGGATTTGCATTAAAACAGGGAATATATAATTGTATTTATATGTTTCATCATGTAGGTGGGCAAGATATTCATTGCTGAAATCAGCCAAAGATTTATAAATAGTGTAGCGTGTCATTTGGACATTTATTCAAGTTGAAATAGAGTCATGCATCGATAGAAAAATGAGTCAAATCAAGTCAAAACCATTCTTGAAAGAAATATGAGTGCACAGGCAAATAATGGAGAGACAGGGGAGAGAGCAGAATACAACAAGCCCATCGTTGCTTAAGTTATCGGATATTGTCGGAAACAGGCAAGGCATGGAGAAGGCGCGTGTATCTATAAATGCTGCTTTAGAATGCATCAGTGTCAGAGATTGGAGATAATAGTATGGTGAAGGTACAGGAAAAGCAAAGTGAGCGTGGATAGCCTTTGCAGTCACCAATCAGTGAGAGGATGGCACCTGCACGTTAATATTTATCACTTTTATGTCCGTTGTATATGCACCTGACACAGGTGACTTGATTGTGATGAATGTCCGATGGAAGTGAACTTGTGCATATATATATTTCTATGTGTATCCTACATTATAATTTTAATCTGTATTATAGGACGTACGGGATAGTACATAGTAAGTAATAATAATAATAATAATAAGTTTATAGGAATTTGTCAGTTTATTGGTCCACACGTTGGCTATGTCAAACATTAGTACATTTATTAGGATATTAAATGTGAACATTAAGATTTACCTAGTAGATAGTACGACATTATTGGTATTCTGGTATAAGAATATGTGATGAGGGTGGTACGATGGAGGAATCAGTACAGTCGTTTGTACAGGAAAGGAGGACGTAATGCAGTGGGACGGAAGCGTTTCGCCTTTTTGCTGTTTCCCAGTCACAGGATGATTAGAGTGTGCAAGTTAAATGATTTGTACTGAAGGCATAATTTTTCCCTACACCAAGGAATTGATAGACGCTCAGGAATGGTTATGGTAGGTTGATTGTGATTATATAGAGGCAGACGCAGACCATGGACTATCTTCAATTTAGATTTCGGCTAGAATTAGAAAGAGTATATATTTTATGCACAGCTGACGGATGAGTAATAACGATGTATAGAGGAATGAGACAAGGAACGTGCTAATGTATTTTAGTTTATTGCGAGTCGTTTCATGTCTGTCTTCTTGTTCTTTGTCTCTGCTGCTCTGTTGCAGTCTAATTGAGTTTCGTTCTGTTTTTTTCTTGGGTTCATTAAGTCACTGTGTGTGAGTAAAGGCGAGCCAGATAATCAGGTGGGTTGTTGCCGTGATAAATTGATCTTGTGAAATGACATAGATTTTAGTTATTTATTACTCTAGGCACCAACGAAATTCATTTAAATTCATTTGGGAATGATGAAAATTTGACAAAAAATCTATTAAGCATAAAATGTGAGCATATTGATGTTCCGACGAAATTACTGAAGGTTCTTCCCGTTGAAATCACTTTGGTATACTGTCAAGCAAAGAAAGAAAGAGACGCAACTATTCAAGTATTTTAGGTAGCTACTTATGGCGTATAGGCATCTGAATTTGTGGCTATATACTTATTGTTAGTAGGTAGGCCAGAGAATTGTTATCCCAAATGGATTGCGGATGCACTGATAATGAAAGTTAATGTAATGAGCACTTGCTGCTGGTTGTGGGTTGAATGAGTTAGGTAGAGTGAAGTGTAAATAAATACTAATAACTAAGTGACCGACATGAAACGAGCCTTACTGCATAGCAAGTACAGTACAACGTCAGATGAATAGCTAATTGTAGTATGTATGTACGAGTAAGTAAAATTGAGGAAAAACGCTTTTGTGTATACAAAGCAAGTATAGTTTTCCCCAGCAATGACTGTATCTCCCTTCGACTTGTTCTGCTGTATCCCTAAAAGTAAAAGATTTTTTTCTTGCCGTTTGATGAATAGATTCAATATGGTCAGCTTATTGTTAAGGAGATGGTAATATTCTCATGTATGCAAGTGCTATGTATAGGAGTGTGAATAAGCAATCACCACCACCACACCACAACCACAGTACAGTAGTAATGGATTAAAGGTGGCTCTTGTTTTTTTTAGCCAAGACAGCGGAGGACTGTAATGTTCGTATAAAAAGGCATATCAGTATTCTGTAATATACTGTGTGCATAATAAATAGGTCCGCCAATGCCTAAATCAGTGAATGCGAGTCGTGCAGGTAGTTAGCATCAGCAGCGTGCTGTTTTCTTGCAGCGGACGAGTGTTTCTTATGTTGTGTGCATTGTAGCACTGTATTTGCACTTGTAGTTAAGCTTGCATACGATTATACTAGTTTAAATGCTCATATAATGGCGTGTGGTGTGTGTGTGTGTTTATATTATATTATAATGGTGGTGTAGTAGGTTCATCTCTCTCGCAGCTTTTTGAGTTCCCTTTTAAGTCTAGATCAAGGTTTTTTTTATCGCCTCTTCTCCTATCATATAAGAATCGTTAATGCATTTACTAGTGTGTAGTTATTATATACATGGGATGGTTTGTGACTTTGATCTCTCGCACTGCAGCAGCACACCGCGTTCCTCTCTTCCGTGTTGGGCTGTGTTAACTTGGTTGAGAGCAGAGCAGGCGTTTCTTGCTTTACTTGTGTGTGTGTGACTTATAAGTTGGCTGAGTGGATCTGAGTGAGCAGCTATAAAATCACCAGTGATATTCTCACGTAACTGGTAATCCATGCATGGATGACTGCCTTTAGTCTCGATGCCACTTAAATAGGTAGACAATTTTGCTGTCATGTTTTCAAAGTACATTATTTTCACTATATATCTCTTCTTGTATGTACATGAACATATGTAATGCGGATGCCTAATGGCTTGAGACATGGGTTCCTTGTCCCTGCATGGACGTCTCTCTCTGGACGTACTGGAGGAAACGAAGACAATGGTGCACGATACGTACAGAGTACGTTTTCTATGTGGTTGTTGTGAGCATTATTATTTATAAGTGTTCGAGCTGATTGTTGGTGGAGCCAGGTGAGGAGGCTTTTTACTGAATAGAAGTTATGAACTTTGCAAGGATTTGCATTGAACATAAAATGGCTAACGAACAATACTTTTACAACACAATTAAGTTGAGCTACAGTTCGCTTGAATAGGTGTAGGCATTCATTGTAGATTGAGCTTGGATTTATTGTTGGTTCAGTGCAGTGCACCGAGCGAAGATGGTGTAGCGCAGTTTGGCTCTGTGTCTACTAACAAGTCAAGCGTGTAATAAGTGATAATATAATATTTTAACTGTGGGGAGGTAGTGTACCTACCTATTTACCAGTCTTTAGAATAGATAGGGCATTCTCACACATTATAAGTAGAAATAAAAATTGTACAGTAAGTTACGTTGGCCAGGATGTTTTTCTTGTAGAGGCTTCCACTTACAGAAGTGGAATTGTGTGCCTGCCTATTATCACTGGTGTTGCGAACTTTTGTATTTGGTGTATTGAGTGAGGCTGTGCTGAATGTGTTACGGTGTAATATTATAGCGACTAAATGGTACGTGTATATCTGTGCTTGATCTGAACCAATAAAGGGTGAGCATAACGACAAGAAGGAATTGCTGTGGTGTTGTTGTGTGGAGCATTGGCGGAGGTAAAGGTTACACGATGGGTTGGCTGAGACGACAGCCCTCCCTGTCGCAGTTGACGTGAGACATTAATTTGATCGGAGAGATATGGACGTGAGCATGAAAAAGTAATTGTTGGTGAGTAGGGATAGGTTACTATAAGGATATATTCTTTATTAAGGTTTTAGACTCGTAGAGAAGTCCTTCCGTTTTCCCTATGAGGGAATTAAATCATGATCTTGGCCACTGACTGAGTCGGTCTTTGTGTCACTGAAACTTCCTGTCCTAATTTGATTTGTTCTAGCACTGTTGGTATTATAAATCAAGGTAAAGGATTCACTTAGCTCATTGTTTGCAGACTAAGGTGTCAAATGCCATGTTACTTTGTTGCACCTGCATTTAGCATGTCGTTGCGGGCAGTGACTTGACTTGCTATTGCTCATATTTATTATGTGCATTTTTTGTTACTTAGGGCTCTGGGATATTTTTTGAAAGTAGTGTAGAGGATTTCACAGATTAAAATTTAATAACTTTTAGCGGTCTGTTCTTATTTCATGGTCAGAATGGTTCCGGCATTCGAAATGTAATGAGATCAATTGTTTTATTAGTAGTTGAACTTAATGCTTTTTTAGCTGTTAACTAGGCGAATGGTGATGAATTGTTGTGTGAACTGCGTGGGCTGTGTGGATATTAATCCTAATTCTTGGGAACTGGATACATTTGTACTAAATTCACGAACAATTGTCATGTGACGTTACCGAAGCCTTAGAATAATATCTTCGTGTCGAAGAATGTTCCACTTTGGGTTGCAAGTTTTTATTGTATCGCTTTTGATTTGACTGATAGACAAGGGTTTGCGTGGGCGTCATTTGGTTGTCCTGTAGCATTTGACGGTTTTTTGACACATAGTGAGTAGGTTCGGTGTAGGTCAAGGTAAGAGAAGGTTGTAGCCTGTCATGTCGTTGTTGGTGGTAGTGGTGTTGAACTAGCTGAACGGGGTGTCAGTAATGAAGACAGGACGAGGCTATCTCTCTCTCTGTGTGTGTGTGTGTGATATGACTCGATCTCATATAATGTACACAGAACACAACGTGTATTATGTTGTTGTAGTTGTTTGTAGTTTGTTTTAATAGTGGTTGGGGAAGTCTTGTGAGACGAATAACAGGATCGGAATACATATTTGTACAGTTAAGATTATGTATTGTTGTAATTTACTTTGTTGTGCCACTCGAGGCTATTTTTGCTGAAAACGATCTAAAGATCCACATTCTTTTGTTGGTGAGGAAGTTGAAAAATTATATTATTGTCATTTGTGCATACGCTCCCAAGAATTTCAGTCTTTCTTGCATCATCAAGAGTTCAACTAATGTGAACTTAAACCTGTGCATATAATTCGTACAGGTATTTATTGAGATGCCGTCTAGTCACAGATTGCATTCTTTGGTAATCAGGGTCGGAGAGTGGAAGCAATTCTGTCGTGGTCTATGGTTTCTGGTGGAATAATGGTGATTTGTGATCGCTTATCTCTCTGTACAATGCATAACGTCCAGTAATAATTTTTTTCCTCTCTTCTCGGTTCTCTAGCCAAAGTTTACTTGAGGACTTTTATATAATCCGAGTGTGTAGGGTGGTGGTTGTTTTTGTCAGGGCGTGAATGTGAGGACGAGAGAACATTTACATATAGTCAGAGTGAATTCTTAGCATGAGTTTGTGTACTGTGTTAATAAACTTGTTTTATTTTCTCATAATTCCAAGTTCTTCTATAGTGCGCATTTATAGTTTTGCTACCTAATTTGGTATTTGAGTGGATTTTTTCCTCCCGTGCAAAAATCAGTATAAGCCATAAATCGGGACATTTTTCAAAATTCTTAAGCTTGAACAATAAGTAAGTGAAAGTTGATGTAATCCTCTTCAGTGTTTCACATTCACTTTGTTCCACACTCACTTGGATGCAAGCAAGACTTTGTGATTGCGGCTAGCGAATCAGAATGTCCCTATTGTTAGCACTTGTATTGTATTAGATTTTTTTCCGTTTAGCACGTACGTGTCTTTTCGTGCGATGTCATAAAAATATTTATAGGCAATCATGTGAACATGAACGGATGTTTGTTCATACCACTTATTACTTTTACAGTTTTACTAGTTAATGCGATTCTTTGCTGAAAGGAATCAAATTTTCCTTTGTTCACTTACCTTGCTGTAGGAATTTGCATAACGAAGGTACTCTGGAGCAAAGCTCTAATTTAGGTTATGCAATTTTTATATGTAGTGTTGACGGATTAGTAGAAAGTTCGCAGAGTAAACTGAGAGAACATTGGTGTTAATAGTATTATGTTATGATCGAGTGATTGATTGAGTTGAGAAATTGCATCGTGAAGTTTATAGTTCATAAAAATTATTGGAAGTGAGTCAAATTCTTTGAAAGGAATTGGTGCACCTAGCAGTACCATGATGAGAATTTTAATCAATAGGCTTCTATTATTTTTCACCACACAGCATTCGATTTGTGTTAAAGGTGGCAAGGCTACGATGACATGGTTAGATTGCAAAAGTGATGGAGAATTTTACTACGCTGGCCTGTTGTAAATTAATGGACAGAAGGATGTCTTGGAAAATAATCGAATGTGGAAAAAAGAGGCAAAAGTGAAAAATAGGTGGCAATCATTTGAATGGAGATTATATTTTCTACTATAGATGCTCTAAGACTTGCATTCATATTGATAATGCGTGCAGAGGAGTGTTCAATTGTCATGTCATTGTCATACTACTCTTACATAATATCTTTTATGCATTATATCGAAGAAGAGCATAAATAATAATATTATGCATTTTGTTAATGTATTTTTTAGTCTGTGATAGTGCATTAGCGTACCCTACACAGATTAGTGTGGACAGTAGAGAAGAAAAAGTACCAGGGTAAATTGACTTGACATTGACTGGCCTTGCGCTTACCATTTGATGAAATTACATGAAAGGATTTTGATATTAGATTAATACCAAGTGTGGAGGCAAGTGCGAGAATCATTTTAACGCTAGTGGGAAGCCAGGTTCCATTATATATAATAATAGTGTATGAACTACAGTATCGCCATGATGCACAAGGTCTCTCTTGTCTAAAGGAAAAGCGGAGCGATTTATCATTTACAGCAGCCGCAGTGTGCATTAGAGGGGTCTGCCTGGCAAAATGTTGTGGTAGGGAAGAAGACTGGAAAAATTCAATTCACTCTCAGCCAACAACTTCTACTACTGCTGCATACATGATATTTCGTGTAGATGTGTTGTGTCCTACTAAATAGTAGGCAACAATTTCCTTTAGTGGACCGTGGTGCAGTAGTCGTCCTGTATTACAATATGTAAAAATAAAATTGTCATAAAATATTCCTACATGTACGTTTTGCAGTAGTCTTCGTCTCAGTGACTGGCTGGCAGACAAGACAATGTGTGCTGTGTATTTGTATGCAGTAGCGATAATAAATATCTGATTTTGGTAGGGGACGTAAATGAAAAGACAAGATATTATGACGTCAGTTATGTACATCGACATTCTATGCATGTTTATAATTGTCTTATCGCAGTTTTTCCATTTAATGACCGTCTTGTGCGATGTGCAAATGGAAATGTTGAGACAATAAAAACGTCTTTGTTGAATAACAAGTTATTATAAAATGTAAGATAAGTTTAATGTTTGAAGAGGAAAAAATGATACATTGACTCATATTGTTTTCGACACTCCATATTAGTTTTACTATTGAGTCGAGTCCAGCGGAGACGAGACTATAATAATGGCAGGTGTGTTAATGCAACTCCTTTCTTATCTTCAATGCTAAAAGTTGCTATATAAAGTGTCATTATCATTGTCACAGACAGTCTGTGTGAGAAGTCGCCTTACGGGTTCCTAGTGGGTATCCAGTCGTTTCAGAAATTGGTGAGCCCAAAATGGAGATTTTGTACTATACATTACGTGTCCGATAGCAAATTTTAGCCTGAAGATACCCAAGTTAATGCTAAGTGCTTTGTATTGTGTCAGGACGAAACTAATTTTGTTAGCTTTTTGTTATCGTCGGTTTTATGTTTTTGCTGTTGGTTTATATTTTCGTAAAGTAGAAAAATCAATCTGTACTATACTATTACAATAGGTCCATGAAATTGTTCATAAAAGAAGGCCACCTTTTCTTGGTTCTCCATAACCAAGTTCTGCCTACTACAAGGAGACATTTTTGCAAATAGTCCATCTGATTGTTTCTACCGATGGAAAGTAGGAAAAAATTATTTGGCACAGAACGAAATCAAACCATGCCATGCACTTTATTTGAATTGCAACGTGTTGATTTATTGGAAAAGGCTTGTACAAACGGTGCAGTGGGCGCTAAGCCACTAAGTGCACTTTGTTTATAAATATCATTACCTAAATGCTTGATCATCAAAGTTCTTGTCAATTGATTCGCGGAATTTTCTGTACACTAGTTTCTTCACTTTGTTATTGATGCTTTTAAATTGCGATTTCTGTGGTTTTGTAATTGTATACACACAGACAATCCATTATTTTCATTGTAATAGGGTAAACAATTTTTCGACATAACTCTTGGAAGTGGTATTTAAAAATATGTGTTTGTCTCTCCCCTACTGTCCACATACGATTAGTACTACTATTTATAAACGTGTTCTTATGACAAAACAAATCGCCCTGTTGTCATGTATCAGAGTCTCGACTTTGTCCGCAATGCAATGACGTCAACGAATGCAAACAGACTATAATTAAATTGCTGTAATGGAATCAATTATGAGAAACAGACATTTATCTGAATGATTAATTGTGCATGTTTATGAACTAGGTTTTGTGCTCTTGTGATATCCTACTACTACTACTACTATACTACGATTTGTTGGATCGAACAAGACCAGAAGTCAAGTCAACCTGTGATTGTTGTGATTATTGTGTCTGCACATCTTTACCTTCGGCATTAGTCATATGCTAATAGTTTTACTACTAGAATTTATTGTTGGAATTTGCAACAATTTTAATTCTACGACAGTAAAACTTGAATGACCGTCATGGGAGTTTTAACAATATACGAGTAAGCAAGAGATTTGTGTAAATCCAAACGTACTCATCATCTTTTCTACAATCTCATTTCACCCTTATTAGGACATGTTTCTTGCTGATAATTCATACTTCATCTTCCTCTTCCTATATAATATCCCATCCTCGCATTTCAGTCTCTCGTAGATTGATGAATGCATGCGTATATCTATAAATAAAGGTAAATTATGAGTGCGAAGAATCACCATGTCTATGTATTATAGTCATAAGGATGAGTGATGGACGGTCGCACTCTTTTTGCTACATGTTAACTGTCTGAATATTAACTGTGTGTAGTAGTCGTAGCCCTTTTGTTTTTGACCTTCTTTCTATTATCCCAAATTGGATACTATTTGTCCATCTCTCTAGTTTTATTATCTACCTGCACTCCTTCCTACGCATGGAAAACAGTTTTGTGGTACACCTAAATATATTGCACTTTTGTAGCAAGGCAAGGTATTAGTACGTACTTACTACACACAGATAAATAGTAAAATAGGATTTCCTTACTTTTCCTTGTTGTATGTACATTTTGTACATGTGCCCTGTATATAATTCTAGAGTAATAATATAAACTGAAGGCAATAATAATGGGGTTAGGGGAAACGGGAAAGCCTGGCGGAGAGCAAGGATTGCAATTAAATTAGACAAGATAATTCAATTTTATATGCTTATTGTTTGGTGGCTGACAAGCTGGGCTTTTGAAGGGTTTTGTCTCGGGGAACTAACATTATTAGTTAGTCTCCTTGTGTGTAGGGACTGGGATGACGCTCGAATTGTAAGACACGACATTTCACCTCCAATCAATTTGGAGCGTAAGTATATTATAGATGCTGCTGCCTGCTGTGCTTTTAAGCAATGTCATTCTTAATTCAGCTAAATATTAAGTGGTGAGCGTATGGGAGCTCAGAAAGAAGACCCTGTATGTTTAATGGTAAGCAGGAATTGTTTTGCTTCCTTCGTTCCAAATTGAAGATGCTGGCTGTAATAAAGATGTTAGGTCAAATAAAATCAGTCGCCGCTTGAACCGACTGACTCTCAGCATCAAGAGTCAAGCAACATGAACCACTTATTAGAAATGAATCAAGACTGTTGTTGACTGTAGTACTTCACTTAACAAAACAGAAAATACAATACGTCATTTGTATAGAACGTTAGGTCTTTCCACTATTCGCATTTGTAATATCTTTGTTGGACTCTGACAATTCTTTTTATGGAGGTTTCAGTGCATTGTACAATTAATGGTTATGTAGTAGTGATTCTTTATGACGAAAACAAGGAAATTAATCTTAATGTTTTATGCGTCTTAATTTATTATTCCAATGAAATGACAATCACTCACTATCAGTAGGCATAGAATTTTTTATTGGTAGCATTTAAATTTTAAATCGTAGTTTTCCTTGCTATAGCATTTGTATAGTGAGTGTGCCACCACACAAGACCTTATCAGTCTTTGCTGCGGTCCAGCTCGGTCGGTTGCTGATGATTGTGACTATGACTGAGTAATTTTTTTTCTTGACGTTCCACTGTAACACGTCCTGACATACTGCACATGATGCATAGATCTATAAGGTCAGGGAACTTATACGTTTATTCAGCTTGATGTAATAGAAAAAGAATATACACTGTTCTATATAACTGAAGTGGAAGAAACTGACAATAATATTAGAAAGACATGATTGTGGTTGGCCAAGTTTTATGATCAGTGTATAAACAGTTGAGCTCAGGATGTTTGTAACTACGTGTTTGGTGTACAGCGAGTTTGTATACTGAAACTCTTTCCATGCTAACTTTGTTGGTTAACTGGAAATGTCATTTGGTGAGTCTCGGACGGAATGTATCAGTCTAACTAAGTGTCAGTATTATAAAAGCGAGACGACTGAGCGAGAGAGTGAGTGAAAGAGGAGAAGAAGTATTACAACTACTCAATCTCGTAATTTGTCAACCAGTAGCAGAGTTTTTAACAGTAAAATTTGTATTGGTGAAGGTTTTTGTTCTGCTTGTAGTGGTAATTACGTGAACGAGTTGAGCGTACACAGCGTTGAACTATCCTCATGGGCATATATGGGGGCGAGAGTTGTGTTGTTGTTGTAGATGTGAAAAGATCGTTTGATTGTAGTCTAATGGGATTATGCTACAGCCTTAGAGCCATCCCAGTCAGATTTCAGAAGCTGTCAAGATTAACAAGGTCTGTTTAAGTCATTTGAGCGGTGGTTGGGCCTTCTTATGAATTAAATTATAATTCCTCCCTGTGAAATCAATGAGCTAAGGTGGTTTTTTTTCCTGCTGCTTCCTTCCTCACACATGATTATAACTTTCATTATTCATGAAAGGAATGTTAACATGTGCATTTTTCTGTGCGCCCAACTATTTTCTGCTATTATTTTATATTGTGTTACTACTTATAAAAGCAAATCTGTAGCGGTAGTATAGTGAGCTTTTTTCATGGTTATGGTAATGTGTTCGTGGGTAAGTGCATATACATAATTTCTATGTTTACGGATGTACGGCACGGTAAATTTCGTGAGCACGTTATACTTACTTAATATGGAAGGAGCGCGGACTGCAATGACAAGACTCCCTTAATCGTGTGCTCTAGGGCGCTTTTCTCATTCATTCATTTCTCCTGTAAGAGTTGTGAGGGGCACTACAGTGCGTGTTCGTGTGTTGCGGTAAGTTGTAATTAATTAATTATGTTGCATGTAGCGATCGAAATAAGGATCGTCGTCGAAAGAATAATCGGGATCGCGATTCAGATTCACCCGCGGAATTTACATCGAAATCAACACATTTGAAAAACCATCAGAACAACAAGAAGAATACAACAAAGGTCGTTTCGTCAACGACAAGTTCCCGTCGAAGGAAGACTTCCTACACTAGTGAGGTAAGGGAGCGACTCTTTTTCCTTTGGTCTTGTATGACGGGTGCATAATGAAGACGAATACTTTACTTACAAGTTGCATTAGTAGTAGTAATTACAGGAGAATAACTTGGCATGCAATATCAGACAGACATATAATAATATGCAGGTAGTTTATAATCATAAATGTCTGTTGGGAGTGTACAATGTAGTGTAGGGTAATTAAAATAATCAGGAACATTTAATTTGCAAAGGTACATACACGGTATATTTGCATGATGGATGCATACAGTAATTGTGATGGTTATATAGTTGCATAAAAGTGTTGTCCACGGAGAGGCACAGGGGGAGTGGTAAACGTGCACAAACCACTATACGTGTACTTTATATACTCTATAGCTAGTATACTAGAGGGACAAGACAGGCAGTTGGTTTGAAATGGCAAATTACTGTGGAAGTCATTAGTTTATACGTAGTTTATGGAAATGCATGGGTATTGATGGATGTCTGAGGTCTTGCCGTAAACAGTATTAGCTATTCATGTATTTGTGAGTGTTAAGAGAAATTATTAAGAAATTTCTTTCACTTGTTTTTGCGTACTGTACGTCCAGAGTTCATTTGGGATGGGTTGGCTTGGTATCTCTAGAGCTGGGCATAAAACAACACAAGTATGATTTATTGGCTGCATACAAGTAACCATGAAAAGCCATCGTAATAGCACACAGCAACAACTCTCTGGTAAATTTCGAGCAAAATCATCAGTCAAGTAGTCGACTGTGTGTGTATAGAGATTCCTGAAGGTTGGAAATATCCACGGTCGGGGTATTAAACTAATATTATAATGTGTGAGCACCGTTCATGCATTCTCTGTGCTCTGTGTAAATGTTTCTTTTGATGAGGTTATATGGAGAATGGAGAAAGAGTAACGGAGTGACTTTAAAAGAATTTTTATACTTAGGTACTAGCTGTGTTATAATGTGAGCTTCTGTTGTTACTCGTCTCGTGGATGTGTACATAACCGAAGTGAACCGCTGTGCAGCCAGTCTTCTTGGCCACATATGTGTATATATACTAAATACTTATATATGTTGTAATAGTGCACAAATGCCTTCATAAAGATGACGAAAGGCTGCTGATGGCACTGTATTTAGTACAGACATTAAGAGTGTACGCGTTGTATTTATCAGATGAGACTATTTTTAAACAGAAAATATCTGTGAGGTAAAGCATAAAGTCTTTTGTGACGACGGAGCGGATTTTTTCACGTACTAGAGAGACGTTATTCGTAAATAGTTTGTGCGTTAGTGTGAGGCGAGACAGTCGCGTGTTGTATTACCGAACAAGGAATGGCATGGCATAGCGTTCTCGATCCTCTCGCTTTACTGTTACACGTTGTGTTGTAAATTATCAGGTGCGGACGAATAAAATAAATGTACGAAAATTCTGTCTAGTCGTCAATTTGGACAGAATTGGTCATGTATAGTGTTGTCAGTGTCAGCAACATGTTTTCTTTTCGTTTACGCAGCACATTTGACAGTTTCTTGTTACACAGAGCAGAGCTTACGAGTTCATTAGGTAGTCGCCGAGTGCTAATCCACACGCGTTGTCCTGAGTCTCATCCAATGTTCACATAAGGGCAGAAACTGAAGTTGTGCACAACGAAATGCGACCAAGGTTTAGCCTGTGCTCGTGTTGTTGCCGCTATTTAACAAAAGTAGACCAACATATTGTGGAAAAAGATTTGGCCACATGAAAGTCGTGAATGTTGATTTTGCAAGATACCGTCTGCTTGCTTGTGTGAAAAGGATTAAGTTCTTGAACCGGTGCTTTACCTTAAAACTGTGCAACTCACCTCTATTATTATTATTATGATGCTGCTGCTGCATACGGAGATGTATGCATGTGAGTTTCTTGTTTAGAATTGTAAAAAGTGAGAGTGACAGCTATGGCGGTGACTGGTGACGTGGACTGTGGAGTCTTGACTTGATTTTAGCTGAAAGTGACAGTTTTGGCACTTCATGAATGTGGTATGGGTATTAGACACCGCTATGTCCTGGTTAGTGTTGT
Organism: Plutomurus gul; assembly: GCA_019776185.1. Taxonomy (NCBI): domain Eukaryota; kingdom Metazoa; phylum Arthropoda; class Collembola; order Entomobryomorpha; family Tomoceridae; genus Plutomurus; species Plutomurus gul. The sequence continues at coordinate 11,089 of JABASC010000754.1, read as the reverse complement.
TTAGCTTTCAGGACTGCCTTACTGTAGAAAGAGTTTTGATTTGTTTTTAGCCATTAGTCGTTTGAATTGTGACTGGGGCAGCCTTTATTCTTATTGTCATTTGCATATGTTTGTTTTATGCATGCGAGTAGTATTATGCCTGCAGATACAATATGCACTGGTGCTGTTGTTGAGGAATTGAATTGTTGTCACCGTTGGGCCTGTATTCAGTATTCATCTTGCATCCACCACAAATGCTGTGACTGTGCAAAGGCTCAAATGGCCATTGTTCACAGTGTTCGTTGTATTTGTGGTTTATTTCCGCATTTAGTGGTGTGTGCTAAACAAAGGTGTAAGGGAACATAGGGATGAGTAACAAAGACCTGCTAACACACTGCCGAATATAGGTTTTACTACTGCAAATAAATAAATTTACATAGAATACGTAGGGAGTTAGTGCAATCAGTTTGCATTTGAATAGGATTTACCGTTCTTGGACAAAAATAATTTGTGAATGAGAGGAGGAGAGAGCAAGATGGACGTGAAATTGGGTCGGAAGGCTAACATTACAAATATTTAGTAGAACAAATGTATATTTAGTGTGAGCAACTGACAAATGAGATTTATAAATGTTAAAGTCAAAGCTTCGCAAGCAAGTAGTTAGGAAACAGTCCTCGATCGTATCACGTTGCTCTTCTGATTTGTATGTTTTGAGTCTAGTTTCAATGTTCCCAGCAGCCGTCTTGTCGTTTCTCATTTCATTTCCAACTGATAATTGTGATAATATACAATAGCAGCTGACCCTTCTCCGTGCAGATGTGGTCGACCATTCTTCCATGACAAAAAGAGTTAATTTCCATTCGAGCGTTTGCTTTTCTCTTGAATATTGCAATATAATCTTTCCTTATCGGTATCGAGTGGTTTCTCATTGCTAGCTCCAGTTTATTTTATGAGTTGCATGGTTAAAGTTCTATTTATTTAACTACCTACACACCCAAGCATGCTATGTGTGGTATAGTATGCATACATAGGAGTATTATATAATTATAGTCGCAATCTATTTCGAAACTAATTGTAAACTGAATTTAATATTGACTGATGCAGTTCTGTGTATGCAATGCAATACAGAACGTGTCCAGATATCACACAGCCGTGAATATATACTACTACATATGGACGTTAGTGCTATAGGAAGATATATGCATGTAATTCTATCGGGTGAATGTCTCGCTTCCGAGAGCTAGAGAGCTCTCGAGGTAATTATCATGCGTTGTCGTTGTCTCGAGTAACTCGAGTGTTGTGTGCATTGGTTGACAAGAGGAGACGCGCTACGATAATATGCATATTAGCGTAGCACAAACAAGTTATAAAATAAGGTTAAATTTTGACTAACAGCATAATGAATGTGACTCACTGGAATTATCATGGTTTTGTGTGCAAAGACTGTGCAGCATACAGTTGGATTATATGCATCGCTTATCTTTAGCGTTGAACTGGTAGTCAGTCAGTATTTGTACAAGACTGATTTCGTCACTAGTTAGTGGCTGTTGCTGAGTTCATGTTCAATGACTTGTAAGGTTGTAGAATTTATCGTTGTAGTGCTTTGATTGCATGTAGTCAGCTTTGTAGAGGCTGATTGATGTCAATACCGATACGGGAGTCTGTGATGGTAATTGGTTATCTGGAATGGGAAGACTGATAATTCAGGAGGGAAGTGAACAGACACACAGAATGAATTGGGAGCAGTTGTTGTTTTGCAGTTAAGTAGTATGCAAAGCAGTGGGGAGCGAGCAGAGACGAACGTCCTCCTCCAGTTCGTTCGCTCTCCTGGTCGAGTTGCCAACATTTTCAAACAGTGTCTCTGTCAACTGACTCTCTTCTGTGACTATCTGAATCAGTTTGTAGTCAGTAGTTTCCTTCAGCCCCCACAGAGAAGAGATAAGTCAGCTTTTGCTGTTCGTCTTTTCTTCGTGTGCTACGAGTACAATTTTCGACTGCTACTGCTGCTGGCACCACTACGGCAGCAAAGTTCAGTCGGGGCATTAGTTGTTCGGAGAGACAAAATGAAAAAGGACGGGCAATGTAAGCATTAATTGAGCATAGGAGGATAATACCAGTATGTGGGGTATAGGACGTACTTATTATTGAAAGAGAGAACTGCAAGCTCCGATATTGCTATTCCCACACAACTAAAGTATTGAAAGGTATGATGCGGTGTGCTGGGAGTGAATGTGCGTCGCAAGCCGAGTTTTTACATTTAGAGAGTGTGTTGGATTTGTTTTGGATTGGAATTGGAATGGAACTGGAAAAGAAGAAGAAGAAGAAGCGAGAGGAGAGAGAAGACAAGCAAGACAGAGTTGGCACTTGTCTTGGCACAGGATAAGCGCAATATGAGTTTGTGTTTGTTGGGGAGAATTGAGTTGGAGAGTTTACATGAAAAGAAATGTAGCAGTGAGTCCGTCCGTCGTGTGTGTGTGTGTGTGTATATGCATATGTGAAGTGGAGGAGCAGTGAGTTTGGGATGACTCGTCACTGTGTATGAATGTGGAGACGAGGAAAAAAACTGTTGAGCGTATTTTTAGTCTCAGGGTGAGAAGATGGTGAGCAGAGTTGAGTGAGTGACTCTGTGTATGTTATTTCCCTGTGAGAGTTGCTTTGAAGTCACTTCGGTTCGGTTCTGTCTCGTCTGACTTTTCACTTTGTATATATATTTTCCTCCCATTTTAGTATTAGTAGTAAGTAGTGTGCATATCTGTATGAGGAATTGATTAGACATTACCAGTGGTGTTTAGTTGGGCTGAGCAGCTAATAAGGGAGCACTTTGCCTTATCGCGTCAATTCTATATTTGAGCTTAGAGGGCAACAATTTGTGCTGTGCCTCAGAAATATATTTTCGATTACCTCGTGTGCCATACTCTCTCTCTTTGCAATTCGTACACACTTGAGTACAAGATAGTTCCCATTGTCATTTATGAATCGACAGTGACTCCGGAAATATTTTTCCTACAAGTTTTTGGACACATTTTTAATGTGTCGCCAAAAGTTGCTTTTTGCATATCCGGAGGAGGAGGAGGAGGAAGAATGGAGCGGCAGCAGAAGCAGTGTTCAATAATCGACTATTTATTCAATGTAATAATATTGGTGTGCACAACAGACACAAGAGAAAATTTACATAGAGCCTGACTGACCTCGAGAGCCAAATAACAAGAGGAAAATGGCTATGACAGTGACTTCTTCAGAAATAGTCGTGGACTCGAAAGAGGAAGCGGTTTTGTGTTTGCAACAAAACGTAACTCGGTCTTTGTAATAGAATAGCGAGTCTCTCGAATCAAAGTCTAGTTAGGTAGAGGCTGTAACGATAAGTGCCAACAACGAAATTGATCGACACTGAATAGACAAAGACAAGTGCTGCGTGTGCAGCTACTTGTTTACATTTTGACACTGTTCCTTGTTTTCACTATGAGCTCAAGCTCCGGAGGTCCGCCGTCGAGACCCAGGAGGAATTTCTATGGTAGATCTGCAACGACCAGTGTCACTCAGCTTCTCAGCGAGTCTGATGTCGTCAAGACTTGTACAAATTTAATTCATCGACTCACAACGAAGAATCTTGTTTCTCCTCGCACCACCACCGACTACTCAACATCAGCCACAATCAATAGCAATAATAATAATAATACAAATACAACAAATAGTTCTACTGGTAGCAATAACAGTAATTACTTGAGTCCATCGTCCGCGTTAACTGCTTCCACCACCATGAGAGCCAATAATAATAACGGTCCGGACTCTCCGAACAGTTCGTTCAATGGTCGAAAGAACTCAACAGGCTCAAGTTGCTCAAATCAATCTGACTCTTACACTTTTGTAAAGTACAAACCACCGTTGCCGACGACGACACATCATCTGCACAGTTCTGTCACCACAAATGGCAACTTGAATGGAAGTGCGGATGTGGGATCGACATATTCTCGAAGTAATGGGGCGGTCAAGCAAAATTTCTCTTACTTTGGTAACGACCGGCTGAAGGAATTGGAGCAGAAATTCTCAGATAGGTATAATAGGCTGTTTGGACCCGGGGGTAGTGTGGAAACGAATGGAAGTGTTACAGTATTGCCGAAAAAGAGTTACGGGGACACGTCCTCCTCCTCAGAATTGACTTCTTCCAGAGACTCGCGAAATAATTTGAGAAATCGTAATAGTGGCCTTCTTAGTGATGATACGGAAGATTTTCGTGGCTACGGACTGACGAAAAGTGCTAGTAGCTCTTGTGGAGCTCGGTCTTCTGCGTACTTGGGCGGCTCTACGGGCAGTTACGCCAGTTTCGGTCTGGGAGGTAGCAGTGGCGGCGGCGTCGTCGCTGGAGACGTTGTTGGAGGTGGAAGTCGCGTTGGTGGGAATTCGAGTGCACAGCGGAGCTCGCATGATTTCTCAACAAGGCGAAACTACGGTCTTGCCAAAAGTGCCAGCAGCAGTGTCATTCAGGACTCTGGATTGGGCAGCGGCAGTAGTAGTAGTAGCAACAGTTTGGCGTCAAGTCAGGCCAGCACTGGGAAATATTATCCGTACAATGGGTACACGGGTCGACTGTATGGTTCCAACTCATATTTGCTGGAGACAGTGCCCGAGCAGCGAATCAGGACCGCCTATAGGGACAGGGATAAGCCTAGGGAGTACAGCACCAGTGTGGCCAGGTCAAACACGATACTTAGCACGGTGGAGAGGTCGTGTGAGGATGTGGGCAGGGATGATAGTCAAGTGAGCAGGGGCACTAGTCGAAATGAAAGCACTTCGGGCACAGTAGATGACGACGCCAATGGCGGGGGGTCTAGTCATAGGAAAAGTTCGTACAAACTTCCCTCCAGATATTATTACAGACGTTACCGTCACAAGTCTTCCTATGTTCCTAAAGAAGCCTCCCCGCTTTCCTTAGCAAACCAGAAGGGTGGGGAGGATGGTGACAATAATAATGCCAATAATAATAATAATAATGATAATAGTAGTAGTAGTAATAATAATAATAGTTCAGGCGGGGGTGGTGGTGATTATGGACTGGCGGGAGCGTACACGGCCGGTACGGCTCTGTCCACCTCTCATGTATTGGCCTATGACATCACTCCGAGGAATAAAGTTTTGAAAGACGCTGAGGAAGTTCCTAGTGGTGGTGGGGGTGGGGTCGTAGCTGAGAAGAACAATGGGGACGTGGAAGATAATGAGAAAGAAAATTCAGAGAGTGATGTTGATATCGCGAGAAAGAAAGAGATCGAGGAACTGATTCGAAAGTATTCAGGAATGACCTATACTTCTAGTAAATATGTACAGCTGAAAAGTGTGGCGGCCGCCGCGGCGGCGGCCGACAAAGAGGATACGCTCAGTAGCAATGGTAATGTTAGTAGCACTGCGACAACGAATCCGACTTCGACTACGTCCGCTCTTACGCAAAATACTAGTCAGAATTCGAATCTGAATAAGAGTCACCAGCTTGTCTATGGGGACGTTGGGGAACATCGAACGTTCACCAAAAGTAGGCTTGGCAAAGAAAATGCTGTGATATACTCCAACAATGTAAGTTTTTGTCAATTCTCTCGATTTGGGTGACAGTGACTCGTACTGCATGCTCGTAGTATGTAATAGATGGTCATATATACGTACCGTTAGTACGCACTACGCATAAACATTGAGTAAATGATAGGGTTGAAGGATGGTTTTGCTCGAATTTACTACGCCTAAAAAGTTGTGTGCATCTAATTATTACGAATAGGCTGCATACTGATGTCACGGTGGGGGATAGTTAATTTGTGTATAGAAAAACTGATGACTTTACAGTGAAATATCATTTTAAAGGTCAACTTGAATGAAAATTTGCATTTAGCAGAGTTTTTGAAATTGGGTGGGTGGGGAATGGATGGGTAATGGAACTGTGTGTGGTTGTGTTGGATGTAAACAATGCGTGTGTGTTCCCGTTAGGTGGAAAGCGGACGGAACACATGACAAGAGCTGTTTTGTGGAGTTTATCACTACGATTACATTACAGTTTCCTCATACTTTGCTCAATGTACATCATTCGAGTTGATTTTATGTGCTTAATGTGCTACAAAAGCAGAAATTACGAGCATAAAATAGAGGAAGGAAAGGATGAGAGAGGTGGATGATGTAGTATACAAGTATAGAGTAGGTTTTTTTTGTGTTATTGTAGGATATTTATCAGATAAGAGGCACCTGCTATTAGATAAGTATAGTTAATTAGTTATTGAGATTTAACTACAGGGTGGGGTGCACACATTCATACTCATATTAGGTATATTAGCTTTTAACGTTAAGAAAGGGTATAACTAGATAAGGCACAACAGGATCATATAATAGTAAGCATATACAGACTGGTGGAGTAGATTAGTACAAAATATATATTGTATTGTTTTTATAGTATTTATATATTGTACCAACCTACGAGTTCTGTATTCTGTGCATAAAGAGCTCTATATTATGGAGAGGTAAAGGCAAAGGTAAGTTGTTTTGGTCTCTGGCTGGAGACAAGACAAAAAGCATTCAGCCCAATGTGAATTATTTACATTTGACGATATGCTTACGTGTAAAAATGTTTAGTTTTTTTTATCAGAGAGATAGGATGAGAAAAGAACATGTAGCGGTGAGAAGGTCAATCGATTGTGTATGTACATATTTGAATTTAGAAATATGATTTTAACGTGCTTAGGACTAGGACAGTGGTAGAGAGTGCAGTAGACAACATAATGAAAGATTTTAACACAGTAGGAATGACAATAGACTAATATAAAATATGAATGATAATAAAAATCAAAAAACAATCCTATCGTTGGTTTCCCCTCTTGTTTTTGCTTTTCTCGGATGTAACGAACGGTCGTTGGTTAACGTACGTGCTGAACGAATCAACACGAACTTAATCGAATCACCTGAATTACCTTACTGTGTCATTTGTGTGCTGCTGTTGCGGTTGGTTGTCATCTCGATCACCTCGTGGTCCAAATTCTCGTCCCTCCTGCCCCAATTTCATCTGAATACCTAAATGAATGCTGGCATCGCTCTCCCTGCATCGTCTCCTCGCGTTGTCATTGGTGTGGTGGTTGTGTTGACGGATGTGGTGCTGCTGCTGCTGCTGTTCCGGTGATGCTGTGCTCGGAATTATTGATGACCTTTGCTCTGGATGGATGGATGGATGGATGGATGAATTGATGAAATTATGTGGAAAACTTTTCGGATTGATGGAATTTGGATGAAATGGCCGTAATGATAACAACAGAGCTCTCATGCTCCGTCCGTTGAAGATGACGATGATGGACATCTGATATACCGAAACCACGACGTGCTCCTTGATCGATGTTCGTGACTAGTGCCATCTTAGCCATTTAAATTTTACCAGTGATACAAATTGATAAGTCATAGTCTCTCTAAAAATACTTAGGACTTTCCGCAAGATCTTATATAAAATATATACAAATATATAATGAATTCAGATCAGACCAATTTTAAGTTGGAAGACTCAAGTTCAGTTCAGTGTATAGTAGATGATGATAACCTTTCTTTTATGATAGTGTGCTCTATGGCTGTATTTTCGGTACAGTTACAGCACACTGCACGTATCCTTCCGTTCTTCCTTCCTTCTCTGACTGATATAGTAATTCTTCTTGTTGAAAGAGTCCTTGTCCTACTTCAATATTTATTACAGTCTCAGATTATGTATGCTTATATATATAATGATACTCTTTGAAAATAATTACCGTACACATCTTCTCTTGTTCAACATCAAATCGGGGTTTCAAATTTCCCTCTTGTTGATCTCCCCGAGTTTATTATTATTATTATTATTATTATTATTAGAGATGCTGTATCTATGTCTTTACCGTAAATACACTGATGAGAATAATGAATTAGCATTAGAATGATTCTGGTCAAAACTGAAATAATTTCTTCTATACACTTCATGCGATATAATTAAAAAAGGAAATTAAGCGGAAGAGTGCTCTTCAAAGATGGTCTTTCACATGCAACGAGCTTAAAGTGCTGATAGTGTTCATTTGATGTTTTCAGATAAGATTCTGGACACTCTTGGGGAAGGAACGTTTGGGAAAGTGGTGAAGGTGAAGGATCTTGACAAGTAAGTTTCAAAAAATTCTCACAGTCTTTTTTAGAAGGTTTGTATTTATGTTTTGTGTATACAACATTCTTGTGAGGACATGGAAATGTGCATACCTACGCAACATGTACAAAGATAATAAGGGTAAAGGGTATTGTCCTGAAAGAAAATTTCGAATCTACAGTGGAATTTTCGTTGGTTGTTTACCGCGTAGTTGTTGTTGCGGTATTGCGTCATAGTTGATCAGAGGAGAGTCAGGAGCCTGGCCAAGAATTGTGTGGAGTCAATGGGAAATGCTGATAAAGATGGATGCTGTTATGTTGTTTTATTTGGAGTATTAGGACATTTCTAAGAGTTAAATAGGCCATTTGATTTCTAGGAAGGAAGAAAGAGTGAAGAAAGTTCACTAGAAATCCTATGTGGGCAAATGAGTTGTAACCTAGTTTGATCAGCGTTCGGAATACTTTAAAGTGATTCACGATGTACATAGTTGAGGTGAGGATAGGAGATGACTACTTGCATGGGATGGTGATTTTGTTGATATGTCTGCTCACTTTTAAAACTATTTCTTTATATGTTGGGGACTATTTTCGTTCTTGATCTAAATTTCCACTTGGACTTGAACCAAATTGTATCGAGTGGGCTATTTATTTCAGCATCATCTTCATGGGTTCAGCCTGAGAGAGCACAAGATGTTTGGGGGTTAGAATATTATCTGTGCATAGTGGATGCAACGTGGATGCTAGAATAATGTCAGAAGTCAGAGCATTACTTCAAAGTTATTTTATATAGGTTCCTACTTGTACTAAAACTCTGCCATATTTCTTAGCCACTACTAAATACCTACCTTGCTATTGCTCCTATGTGTGTACTATAGGAAAGTGTTCAGTACATTTAAGAATTACGTAGCTAGTTTGAAAGTTGTCAGCTTTAATTTTTACTGGTTTAACTACCCAACAGTGTGTACTGATGTGCAGCAAGTACTAGAAATGGTAATGGCAATATGTGTGTTCACGGAGTTGAAGACAAATAGTTAGTCAAGTCAAGTGGTGCAGTTTTTATTTTGCTCACGAGTCACATCAGTTCACCGCTCAGACACTCTACTCTCAACTCTGTATACATAATGCACACTATAGTAGATATCTTGGTGCAAACAACTAACCTTACTTTCTTCTTCCTTCTAAACTTTTCGTTTTATTTTCAAAGCAAATCTCTTGAGTGATTCTTTCTACTAAGGCTAATTTTAACTTACTGCGAACTTGGGTGTGTACTAACATAAGTACTATGCTCTACTCTTCTAGAAGTAAGTGTAGGTAGGTAGGTATGCGTATGATGCTTCTGCTACTGTGTTGAGCGTTCACATTATTTCAGATTGTGTGTGATGTGTTGAGTAGTGAGGATCTATCTATGTTGATGATAGAGTGTGCACTCTGCTGGCTTCTCTTAGAGATGGGAGATTTATAGGAAATGGACATGCAACAGATGTTTTTGTCCCGTGTAATGCATTGATAAAGAAATCAGTCCCCATTTAACTACGTGCAAGATTAGTTAGCTGAATGCTCTTTGTTATCGTGATATTATTTGTGTGGATCCGCTCCATTCAAGTTGGTGCGGCAGATACCTGATGCCAGAGTTAATGAGAATTCTCGTCATGGTCAACAATTGATAACAGTGAGTTAGCTAACAGCGATAATATTGGGTCACACAGTGCTAAATTATGACGCAACTGAAGTTGTGAATGCTAAAAGCGTGGTAGTTGTAGGGTAGGGAGAATGCGGTTTCGGAGAAATAGTAAATATTTGTATTTCCCTGAGACTTTGCTTAGGAGATTGCAAGTAATTCTAGGGCTGTCCTTGAGGTTTTGCAGTATTGTAATAATATGTGCAGACTTATTGAAAATAGGGATTTAAGTGTGTGGCGCAACAGGCAACATGCGAGTTTTTTTTTACCTAATAATAGACGGGAAATGTCGTAAGAGTATTTTTACAGTTGGTTGGTTTAATTACATCTCCGTTGTATGATGTCTTAATGGTTGTTCTTATTCATGATCGCAGGGATCGCGTAATTGCACTGAAGATAATTAAAAATGTGGAAAAATATCGCGAGGCCGCAAAGTTGGAGATCAATGTTTTGAAGAAGCTTGCAGAGAAAGACTCCAAGGGCAGATAGTAAGTCAGTCGGTGATTCGAACCTTGTATCAATTTTTGGACCTAAGATCGTAAGGTACTTTTATTTTTCGGTCGTATGTTTGGGGCTAAATGTTTTTTCTTGGAATTTAGCCTTTGTGTAAAGATGCTGGACTGGTTTGACTATCATGGTCATATGTGCATCGCCTTTGAAATGCTTGGATTAAGTGTCTTTGATTTCTTGGTAAGATAATAATACTGGCTGTTATTGTTTTTGGTGAAATTGAGATTTGCGGAGACGACTCTAAAGAATTTGTAATCATTTGGTGTTTTGTTTTGTTGTGATTGCAGAAAGACAACGGCTACAATCCATACCCAATAGATCAGGTACGACATTTATCGTGTTTAATTAGATATCTATTGGAATGCTGATTGTATGAACGATTTCATATGAAAATCATCAAAAAAATTATAAATACACGCACATTGCAATAGGTCACACAACGTAATTTCTGGAAAACAGTTTGACTTGACAATGTCGTGGCACACTCATTTATGCACAATTCTGAAACAAATCTCACGTGCACTGCGAATGCGCGAGCACACTTTGTTTCATTGTAACTTACAATTAGTTAATGAGCGTTGTGGGACAACAAACTACAGACACAAAATTTCTGTGTATTTGATTTGCATGTTGTCATTCTTAAAAGCTAAGGGTAAAAAATAAGAGTGTCAAATTGCAATATACATATGTACCAAAGGTTGATTATGGTTTTCCAGTTCAACTATTGTTAAACCTGAAAAACAATTTTGCTTCAAATCGTTCATACATTTAGCTTTCCGATTTGATATAAACAGTAAGGAGTATTCTAATTTC
>JABASC010000753.1:0-32502 GCA_019776185.1 Plutomurus gul | reverse complement strand
ATTTTAGCAATTCAAAATTATTACAGTACCGGGCTAAGAAAGGTCCAACATTTTCTTCCTAAAAAGAGAGGGTTGCTATTCATGAATGCTTAGTTTGTCCGTACTACAGATGGTACCTGTGCAGCGTAGCAGAGGGTGGATCGGAGTTTCTACTCGTGGTGAGCGGCTCAGATTTGCACTCGGGCCAAATTTTTTTTTCTCTTTTTTTAAGTATTTTTAAGTATGCAAATCAGAGTGATTAAAGCGTTGGTGCTAATTGCCACTATACATCGCACTGTACGAATGTAAACACTATTTCTAAACTACAGAACAAAACATATCGTTGTGACGCAAATCTGTTCAAGCAAAATAGATTTCGACCGCTTCAACCATTCAATGGACAAGGATCTACGAATTCAAAATCATACTGAACCCAATTGTGAACAATCGGTACCAGAATACTAACATTAGACTCATATAAAAGTATTAGGGAAAGTGAACCTATCTAAATACTTTAATCAATGCTTAATTCAATTCAAATTCATTTTTATTTTGTGGAAAACATTTTAATTAAATCAACACTTTCTATAAGTAAAATTTACTTAATAAGATAATATCAAAAACATATTAATTTAAATAAAAATACCATAGGTCTAATTCACACAATAAATATTTCTACATTTACTGTAAGATCTGAAGAAATTTCACATTCAGCTAACTGAAGAGTTCTAATATGGGACAGGACCGTTACTTGGGTATCTGGGCTTAACAAAGACGACTTTGGTGACTTCCGTGTCGCAAATGCATCTTAAACGTGTACAATGTCCTGACCGGGCGTATTTACTTTCCCGTCTGCAAACATTGGCACAATTCCTGTCCACGTAACAAGGTCCTCGAAAATCTCTCGATTGGTAATCTACAAAAGAAGAATGACAAATAGTAATCACAAATAATTAATGATAAATTACATAAAATCACAAATAATTTCGTTTTCACAACAATCTTACCAGCAGATACAAATTCTGACAACATCCCAACAAGAAGGACGGTCATTAACATGATTAGTGCGGTCTTCATGATTATAAATCAAATTAATTCGTACAGCGGGGAAATAAAATGTGAAAATTATTTCTAATTTAAAGTTAGAATTTACTGGAAGATTTTTTCTCAGAGATATCACAGAATGGAACTGATTATGTTAGGTCAATTTCATTCACTTTTATAGGAAACGACCGAAGAGTTCGCTCGAGGTGTTCATTAATTAATTATGAAATAATAACTAACATCTTTCTTTTGATTTTCGGGCGGCCTTTCTCAGAAACATGATTTTGGTCATGCTTACCAAGAATTTTCGTGCTAATTGACAATTAAATTTTCACTGTCTTGTTAGTCTTATACATTCGTAAGTGCAGTGTAGTGCGTATGTATTCTCTATTCGGAGAGTAAAAGATGATACTTAGGTGTAAAGAGACTAATGACTAAATAAACATATGTCAACATTATGCGCCTACACAAAAAAGAGTAAACAAAAAAGGAAGAGCTCTCTTTTCTGAGTTAAGGACTTTCATAAATTACGTCGACAAATTAAGGGTTAAAGCAACATAAATATCTATTAGTTATACATTCTTACCAGTGGGATTTTTAATCTGAGTACAACCAGTGTGTCAGATTTTTTTATTGGACAGTACAATAAAGTGAGCCACTGAGCACCACGTGTCCCCTAAAATTGACTGCGGGTGTCAAAAAAAGAGTTTATGAATAGCCCCTCAGTACAGGTTTGTTCAGTGCTGGCTGCAAACAATAAATTGACATTTAAATTACAGAGGAAAACAAAAAAAATTATTCAAATGTTTACACGTTGGTTCATACTTCATCTTGAGTGCAGCGTAAGATAAACATTGGTAAATCCAACGAATCTATCCCCACTTGATATTGACCTTGTGTATAATATGGACACAGCATCATTCATTACAACAGTCTTCCTTCAATATTGAACTTAAACTATCATTATAATTCATGGAACCCTTCAATTTTATGTTACAGAGGGTCATTGAAATTTTGGTCAATTTCTCTATCCTAAGTAATTTAAAATCCAACAATATCAGGGTTTCCCTTGTATAAAATCACTTGCAACCTGCAAGATACCACATACGCACGCGGGAAATGCATTTGATGCATAGGCCACTGGAATTTTTGCAAGAAATCTGTACAAGAAATTTTTCCTGTGTTTTTCAAACAATAGAAAATGCTAATATGATAATACGCACTCTCTAATATTTTAAATAGCAAACCCATCAAAATTAAGTGAACTAGAGATTCCAATACATATAGGACAAATCCACTACTAGATCAAATTAACAATCTTTATTTTTCATTACTTCATGTATAATGCACTATTTCGTGCATTTCTGCAGGGTGGTGGTGAAATTATCAAAACAGTAAACAAGAAATGGAACCCTGAATAATAGGTTCGTATGACAGCGAGTTAGGTTAGACAAACGGTGCAAAGTACACAGGTTAAACATCAATTAAAATATAATGTCGGCTGAATGAATGTGAAGGTAATCTGTCATGATTCAAGATCTAAAGAAATGATGTGCACACGATTGTAGAAATCGTGTTGTAGCTGTCATTTCTACGTAAACTCTTAATTATCATACGCAGAATTCTTTAAGTTTTCCTTGTGACGTACTGAATACTGATAAGTTCACAATTTGGACTTCCAGTAAGAGTGTTTGCATAGTATTTTGTGATGAATTCAGAGGTATAGTCAGAGCTATTTTCCAAATGAATAACTGTACCGCTGTAAATCAGAATTTCTGAGTGTTCAATTTTAGTTAGAGTGGACAAAATGGATAAAACGTTTACATTACTAATTAATTTCATTCTTTCTGTCCAGCGAGTGGACGAAATTAGATCAAAAAGGTTTACATGCAAGGTGTTCAAACTCCCCCTCGAAATTTATCTAGCTGGTAGATTATAAGATATTCGATTTTTGCCAAAAAACGACAAAAATTTTAGGCCTTACGGCAGAATTTCTAATTCTCGCTTCCATTAAAGTTTAATCTGACTTAACCCCCGCTCCCCCACACAAGTCCGGGATACAATTCGATACCACGACGAGAGATTTTGCAATACAATTTATCATTCGAAATACATGCCAGAATATCAATTGATGCTGAGTTTGCTGAGATAATTGATGTGCCATGTGGCCACAATTTATGAAGGAAAATGAAGTTCTTATTGCACGTAAATGCTTGTGTTCAACACGTAGCCAACTATTCTGACGACGAATATGCATACGCGCAAATAGGTGTGTACTTAAGGTACACACAAATGAAGATATTACAGATATAATTTTATTATACAGATTAGAATGCGCTGAGTAGTTAGCATGTGTCAATAAAATTGATGATATCATTATATGTGTGTAGTCTGTAATATAGACCGCTTAACCGTGGTTCAAGTTCATTGTATGAATGTTACAGCGAGCGTTACCATTCAAGAGAGAGTTGCACAATTTAATGGAATAATAATAATGACAAGATAAACTCGACAAATAAACGTGAAGCCACCTCAATTTACTTAATAAATCCATACTGTAAGTATTTATTCATTTGTAATATATCATTAGGTATATATTTATAGTTATCGGACTAAATTACAATACATTTGAATTCACATCCATCAGAAAAACAAAATCAACTCAATGTTAAGTTACGTAGACAAAGGCCATGGACAAAACAAACTGGGTGATATACTTGGACAAAACATAAAATAATATTTCACACATGCAACAAACATCAATGACACATAGACCACACAATGTTTAATCATTTTTATATATCGCTCTCTCACAGAACACAATCATCATATTATCTAGTTTATATAACTCCAGTAGTTGAAATCAAAGCACGAACATGTCATCTTATAATATAATTGAGTAATCTAATTACTTTTTACGAGAACACTATTGCATTATTACATTTTGTTGTTGGTAGGAAATATTCTAATTTTGACTTTTACTCTTCTCTGCATTCTGCAAATACAAATGCCTGGATATAATTTTCAGGGAACTAAAAAGACGGAATTTTAACAAAAAAATTAAAAAGTCAGCCTTTTGACTTTTTTTCGGCTTTCGGCTTTTTTATAGCGGTATACATATACGTAGTACTACAACATACTACACGATGTACTGCACATTATCTATTGTAATAAAAAAGCCAAAAGCCAACTTTTTTTAAATTTGTGAGCCAGTTTAATGTAAAAAAAAGCGAAAAGTCAAAAAGCTAGCTTTTTCGTTCCCTGTCGCACACGTGATGATAACATAGAATATAGATACTATTGTTATTTTAGGTACATAATTTATTTATTCTATTACATGCAGCAGTATTTTATCGGCAATGTCAGTTTAGATTTTTTCCAGAGTTTTAAATTGATCAGATGTCCGCTTAAGTACTTCCTACAACAGTAGACTGAATAGTGCTAATGAAATTATTGCTACTACAAAGAATTGAAGGCAAACATTTACAATGCAATCTCCTTATTATTGATACTTAGTATTTTGGAGTCAGAAAACATTTTGATTAACACTAATAATGATTTCTACCAGCGACGTCTACTTTTGCAGTGAACCACAAGGTCAGTATTAATTAATAGTATTAACTTTAGATGACCCAGATGGAAAATTTAAATAGGTTACTCGATTGATTCAGATTTTTCTGCGATAAACTATGGGGCTACTAGAATAGCAGTGTACTCATCCCACCCATTTCACTCTGCTCTTTCACGAAGATTTCAAAGTATTGGTAGATGATGGTGACGGCCAGAAGGATACCGGTACCCGAACCAATGGCACCCATAAAGTCAGCAAGGACGGACAAAGCTCCGATACACAAACCTCCGAATGCTGCCGCCGTTGGAATGTATCTGTAAGAAAATTATAGTTATTATAAGTATGACAATGTTATTAAATAAAGATTCGTGTTTTCTATTAAATTCCTGGTTGAAAAAAGTTGTAATGTTGCACCATAATTGTTCGACACTCTTAGACTACCGTTCATACGACATGAACGTAGGTGGAAATATCGACTTTTACTATACTCCTTTCCATCTTAAATGGCGATTGAACTTCCAGGACATAATTAGGCAAGGAAGCCATCGAAAGGAGAGCGAATCAAATACTTTCAACCGTAGAAAAACTGCCACTGTAGCAAAGGGTCCACTGTGAATGGAACCCGACCCTACAGACACATTTAAGAATCCTATAGACTAGCCACCCGGCTACGCAGCCACCACATAGATGCCTAAGCTGTTTGTAGCACTTTGTATTGTCGTACCTTTTTTATAGTGTCGCTTTTACCACGTTCTCTTATTCTTGTGTAAAGTAAAATAGCACAAAAATGGTTTGTGGTGGAATTGTGGGTTTTTTAAACTTTTGTAAGATATTTATGAATTACCTGTTGAGCTCATGAATCATGGACTTATCACGATGGCCTCTCATGATCATTTGTTGTTCTTTAAGTTGTTTGGCAACGTCCTTGGCCGAGGAGCCAGACACATCAATCCAAGTCTTAGAGAAGAAGGCACAAGACCCTAACATGAAGACGATGTAGAGACAGGCATGCACAGGATCTTCCACGATGTGCCCAAGAGTTTCTGGGGGACTCAAATAGTAACATAGACCTCCTATAGGATACGATCTTGCCGGGCCCCCACCACCTATGTCTGCCCACACTCCAAGCATGTTAACAAAGAAGTTCCCCTATCCAAACACACAGCAATTTAAATTCAGTTTTTTGTCTTCACATGTTAAAGTGCAGTTCATGGACAATATTTTAATGAAATACATAAGCTGCAAAACTTACATGGAATTTGACGGCCAACATTTGAGAAATGACGTACAAGTTAGAGACAAGAGCTGATTGCAAAATAATGGGTATGTTGGAGGTGTAGAACAGTTTGATGGGGTAACTGCTGTACTGCCCACGATATCTTGCAGATTTTATTGGAAGGTCGACTCGGAATCCCTACATGTACCAAAAAACATTTAAGTATTTTGGTAACAATATTTAAATTTGTATTCTACGTTTTGTGTATGGTTGGATGAGTTACTCACTTGGAAGTATATAACCACGGCAAAGATAAGAACTGTTGCCAAAAGATTCATCAAATTAGGAAGATTTTGACGGTAGAATGCTTCACGGAGACCTCGAACTTTGTCTTGACGGGTAGCCAAAAGATGGAAGAGAGCAATGACGGCGCCTTCGAATTCTGTTCCTCGGCCGGTGTTCACTGTTGCAGGACTGAATGCTTTCCATACGATCGTTTCACACACGTTTGTAGCAATGAAAAGTGAAATTCCAGATCCTATTCCATAATTCATCATCATAATATTATAATCGTATTCAAACAAAACCCCAATGGCGAAATATATTCAATATTTACTTCCTAATAAATGGATAATTTTCTTACCTAATCCATATCCCTTTTGTAAAAGTTCGTCCAAGAGTAATACAATGAGACCAGCGACGAACAATTGAATGATAATCAGAAGACAGACACCTGCACCAATATCTGCTGGATCACCGTACAATCCCGTTAACACGTAGACAATGGCTTGACCCACAGTAATGACCATACCAAAAACTGAAAGGATGAAATAAAATCATATATTTTATTTAAATAATTTAGTCATTTAAATTGCTTTATTAAATATTAGTAATAATAATTTACGTTTCTGAGCTCCATTGAACAAAGCTCGATCTTTTGGAGTGTCACCGACTTCAATAATCTTAGCGCCAGCCAAAAGCTGCATGATCAGTCCCGATGTTACAATTGGAGATATACCCAACTCCATCAACGTTCCTCGATTAGAAGCCAAAATCACACGAATCCAATAGAAAGGATCGGCGGAATCTGAACTCATGATTCCGAATAGTGGAATCTATAACAATTAAAACAAAATGTAAATAAAGAATTTAATATTTACACAAATAACGACCGTTAATTGTTTCTGTTGAATTAGGCATAATATTTGTTTAAACATTTAAATGTAGAAATACATTTAACATAGGAAACAATTTATCAAATAAACGGGCATGTGCGCTCTCAAGTTCATGGCTCACGGTCGCCTGGTTTAACATTGACGACAAAAATAGCAATGAAGGACTACGCAGTTACAATTTGGGCAAGTAGGTACCATGTGCAGTGGTTCATTTAGTCATTAGTAACAAATAGCAAAGAAGAAAATTATTTTGGATTTTTGTGTATTCGAATTTTTTTTACCTGACAGCACACTAAGAATATAAAAAGCGTGATAGCCGTCCATAGTACTTTCTCTCTAAATTGGATCTGAAAATACGAAAATCAGACAAATATTAAACTCTAAATTGCGTAATGGGTTAGTGATACATTTAAAAGGCTGTGCACAATGTATGGATGCATGGGTAATGCCTACAGCACCTTTATCTGCGTTGCAGTTATCAATGTGCTCTACATTCAGCACTCCGCAATGTTATTCCCAATGTGTACTTTCATTTATATTGCCTATACACGTTTCACTTAAACATAACGGACTACTGAAGTAATCACCCACTATAAATAAAGCATGTACAAACACAACGTGCACTCACCACCAAACGTATGTTGGAATGGGGAAATGTTTAAATTGAAGAATATAAAAAAGTTAAACTTACTTTTCGTTCAGGTTTAGCTATTTCAGGTAATATACTGCAAAACGGCTTTATAACTTCCAAAAATTTAACTGGAAAAAAGTAAATTCATAGTAATTAGTATAACGTAGGTCACGGTCACAAAGATTAGGTTATAATGATAGAACGCTGTTTGAAAATATTGTAACGAGATATTAGAATAATATAGTCAATTGCTGATCAAAACTAGAAATCACTTAAAATTGTATCACATTTCTCGTAATTCTAAGACTACACGAATCAGGTATCACAAAGATCGGATATAAAACAACAATGGACCATATGGTCAGCAATCCCATTTCAAAAAAGAAAACAGTAAAAAGTAGATCATTAAATCACAAATTGAAGATCAAATTTTAAGGAATAAAAGATGTCTACTTACTTCCCATATTGTCTGTGTATGGGCTCTATTGGCCGGTGGAGTGATGAATACAATAAACTGTGACCCTGCTCCGAATTCAGAGTCACTGGAGGAGGAATATTCTTCAACAGGTGACGACAAGACGACAAGACCGAAAATGACAGAAGGCCTAGACTGCTGTGGCTGGGTGCTGTTAGTGCTGTATCAGGCTGTGTGGCTGTGTATGCCGGTTTCAGTTCAGTTAGCTGGCTGCCAGCGAATTAGAAAGGCTACGATACCCCTATCCTTCCCACATTACAGATTGAACGGAATATCACCATTTTACATGTTATAAGAGTACGACAACATTTGTGTGTGCTGTTGCTGCATTAAAGAAACGAGAGGATACAAGCAGAATCACTAACACGTCATCCACATCGTCATCCACATCTACTTCCAAAGTTCCAACACATCACAAATCCGAACAATTCCTCGCCGCCAACTCCAAATAGCAAATCACTCTACTTTCTGTTCAACTACGTGTGTCGACGTGTGCTAGTGAACATTACTGCTGCACATCTATTATTCCCAATCCCAATTACTTTATTGGGTGGATTGACATATGAAAATATAATTTTCAATTTCTTTTCTTCAATTCTTTCATTATTAATTCAAAACACACTGAAATTGTTTTTTTAAATTTTATTCGCCTTTGTGTGCAATTCAACAACGAATATAGGTAATATTAACAGATAATTGACACTAATAAATATATAATTATTGTGATCATTTCAAACCTGACTTGTCCTTGGTTCTATTTATTTTCCGTTTGAGAACAACCGTAATAAAATTGTAAATATTTAGCTACAAAATTAGGTTACACGGTCAACGGTCGAAGTCTGTCTGAAGTCACGTTCTCACGTTTACATCATTTGGCAATTATCAGCGTACATCACTATACTATTTCACTACTAGACAATATTTTGAAGCAACAAAGTTTCGCCTGTTGTAAATGAGTATTTTGGTTAGTTTTCATTAGTATACACGACAATATTAAAACAAATCTCGTGAAACAGTAGTAAAAACTACAAAGAAGTACATAATCTCTTCAACAAGTACCAAGTATTACGAAATCTCGCAAATTAATTAACAAAGTGGATTATATCATATCCAATCTAATGCTACACATTGGCACGAAGAAATGAAAAACTAATACATTCTAAATGCATACACCAAAATAGTAAAACACCTATAGCATTGATGTCAGATTCGTCAAAGTGGTGAAACGATATCACTAGAATCTTGAATCAGACTATACCACCAAATTATCTATCCAGCATAATAATGAGGGGGATGACATGATATATAGATATACATGTTTTTCTAGTATCAGAGTCCTTTGCTGTTTATGTCACAACAAACGATAATTGCAGCTTTGTGTATTTCTACTTTAAGTATTACTGTTATTAACAACACTAGGTACATGAATATTGTATTTTTGTGTAATATTGTCTACATTGTTATTGTGACTTTCTGTATTCAATTATTACAGAATTATTTAACTACTTTCGCCCGTCTCCATATTTAAGGCTTGCTGCGATATTTCATTTACTTATACTACTCTGTATTCGCTACACACAGCTTTTGGTGTACCTAATGCTAATGGAAGTCATTGTTTTATACTTATATTAATAGAGTACATTATTATCGTTCAGAATGTGTGGTTACAGTTACAGTTCGTCTTTATCCTCCGATCCATTGTGAAGGCGAGGCATTGGAGAACACTCACATACTGTTGGTTTGACTAGATCCGGCTGCTTCACCATTTCCATATCGTCCCGCACTTTCACCGGATTTTTCAACTTTGCCGCCCATCTCTAACAACAAACAATTCAGAAAATTTAGATGCCAGCTTGACACAACCAAACTCACTTAGTTTTCGCATTTAATTCAGCATGGTATGCAGAATCTTAGAATGCGGTCAAAATACTAATTGTAGATATCTGATTTTCTATTAAATACTATAGGTAGAGAGGCTCTAATTTGCGCCCTAACTTTGTTAATTTTCCTTGAACTAATGCTGAAAAGAGTGGTTTGATTGCAATGTGCCAACCTTGTAGAGTGTTGCATGGTAGCAAAAAATGTCCAATGGCATGAGGTGATCCTGAGCATATCGTTGTCCATTAAGGCCAATAGTTTGTGCTTCAACGTCGTTGCTCAGAGCCCACTGTATCTTTTCAATTAAATCTTCAAGCTGCGATTTGATCGGAATGTAATGAAACCAGGGCTTCAGATCGGAGTAAAAGTGCTCGATGTAAGGGGAGTCAACTTTTAACACGACTGCGTCCCCCGCCAACAAAAAGGGGAATCTGTAGGCCGCAACGGTTCCGTCGATATTCAATTGATATTTATACTAAGGAGGGAATGTACGAAATCATTTATATCATTCATTTACTTTAAAAATCGTAATATTAAATATTAACAAGGTATATTACTTACATCGAAGAATTTAAAAAATGATATATGCGGTTCCTTAGGACCATAAATTGATTCCTTTTCCCTGAAGAAGAAAAAATTGGTCAAGGAAGCATTGAAAAGATCCGGATGACTTCTAGCCAACGAGATTAAGTCAAGACGCTCTTGACGAGAGTCTCTTCCTCTCCAGAATAATTTCGAGATCTTGTCCTTCCATCGTTTCTCGATATTAGTCTGCGCAGTCATCATGTCCAATGACACTCTGTGTACAAAGGATAAAATGTTGCTTTAAATTACTAGAAACCGAAAATGCCATATGTTTATAGGTTTTTTTTGACAATGAATACTTTCACCTATACCTTCCCATTCCTTCCAAGGAGGCTTCTGTCAGCTCATAGGTAGGCAGCAGAATGTCAGCGGTCGAGTTCGATTTACACCACGAAAAAATCGGAATCAATGGTTTCACACGATTTATGTCCACCAAAGGCCAATCGCCCAAATTCATGATGAATTCCACGTCGGGTAAATGCATTTTTCGGGTCAATGAAGATAATATTGCATCGGGGAAAATATGAAAACCCACATGTTGCCCGTAACACTTTCTGTAGATCTAAATTAAAAGTTTCAATTGAATTCATACTAAAAGTAAGTTTGATTCCAGGGGCGGGGTAAAAAAATATTCAAACTCTGCCTTTACCTCATTATCCTTCAACACATAATGGCAGAAGCTATGTGCCCCTGGTGAATAGAATCTGTCAATAGTTTGTTGCAGGATATCATCGAAATCTATGGATTTAAATTTCTCCAAGTCGTCGTCCATTTGTGAAAATTGTGCAGGACAATTTGACCTCTGCAGCCAGTTTGTGACTCCAACCGATGGACAGTAACAGCCATCGGGGTGAACGGGAGCTTTGAATTTTTTAAATTCTGAATTATGGGACGGACGACAAAAATCTAAAATGCTAAATAATTAAGTGAATTTTTTACCATCAATGACATAGGGTGACTCGGCAATATGTTTTGTGCGGAATGTGACAATAATTCGAAATCCCCTTGAACAAGATTGAAATAATTTATAGCGCACGATGTAGCTTCCATCTTTCCTGTCCAGCACTTGGGTCCATACTTGCCTTTCTCCATTGCAATCAATGCGGACCTTGAGTTCGTCACGGATTTCATCAGAGTTGTTCACACTACAAGTTAAATAACCACTACACAACACCACACCCTAAAAAAGCCACCAGAAATAAATATAATGAAAGCTAAATATCTGTAGTAGTACGGTAGTCCTTGCGGTCCAAAAAGATGCACGAAAAAATAGCGGGCTGGAAGAATTATATCTTGAGGCCGAATCCCGGGACCCCAGATTTTGCTCAGCTTGCCATTAACAATCTCATCTTCATCGGATTTTTTCAGCTGTCGACTACGCGCACCTCTGGCGGGTGAGTCATACACAAAATTCTCTCCCAAAATCTCATTGACCAAAAATGAAATCCATAGTAAAAGAACTACAAGCGTTTTTAGTCTGAAAATAAAATTGAAGTGAAATTAATTGGTGAATATTATTAATTGCATTGAAACAGTCACGTCATTGTGTCTGTCAGATGTGTTTAAGAATATACTTATTTAAAACATAAATTTTTACAAACATTATTGCGGAGGAAAATACATTTTGGGACATGAATAATCGAAATAAATAAATGAATGATGAAACTGGGGAATACCTAATTGGTGCACACAAAGGCATATTCTCGATTCAATTAGAGTTGAACACAATTTCTGGATGAATCTTAATTTCCCTTTCATTGAAATATGTGTGAGTATTGGTGTCTGTATCCATTAATTAACTATATATTTAATCATGTTTTTAGCCAGTTTAGCTGGATACTTATTAATAACTATTGGGCTTGGTTTACACCAAATTCTACTTTACAGAAATGATATAAACAAATGTAACATTTTACGTCAACGTAATTCTGCACCATGTATGTAAAGTTAAAAATGTAACTAAAAAAAGTCACATTAAATTATTAAATAAATTGTTTTTCTAAGTGTAGCAAAATATAGGCTTTTAATGAGAAAAAGTGCTATGAAGTGTGTAGAGTTGTTGTGTCAGTGTCTATGGACATGTGATGGGATGATCATTGAAGTTTGTTACCGCGCTTGCCTACTTTTCCTTTGCACTCATACATTTGCTCTTTCTCTCAAATTCATTTCAGTTCGTCGTCTCTAATAATAAAGTGAAAGTACAGCTTATAATCCGTGTGTGCTCTTCGGACTAAAAGGCTTTACAAGAGAGAGCAGGATGTACATATGAGGGAATAGAGGAATCCTGCTTTCAGAGTTCCTTTGTTTTCCAGAGTTTGCTTGCATTCAGTTTGTGTAACCTTCCTTTGGAATTCTTCTTCATGAATCGGCTTGTAATTAGACCGTTCGTTAGACACTGCATTTAGGAAAGAAACCTATTTAATTTCCTGGACTGTCAGAGTGTTGAATAAATATCAAAGGACCCCGTTCAATTACAGGGTATTGTTCGCTCCCTTTCCTATGAGATTATTCAAAAGAAATAGTTCAGATTAATTATTGTTAACTATTCACTGACGCAGCGAATACATTTATACAACGATAGTTAATTTTATATAAACAGCGAAGGCATATTAAAAATGTATATCAATGCCTTCGACTTTTGGGGTGGGAGGGGGTGTATCTTGTTTTTCATTCGCAGTGTATGATACAAATTGCAGAAATGCTTGCTATCTGATTTTATGTACATACTTAAATGAAGTTTATGCATTTTGTGCCAATGCCGCAAACAATTCTTGGAAATTACTTACAGATTGTAACACACCTTCTAGTTCATTTTTCATGGAATGAATCCAATATTTAAAAGCAAACAAGGGATCAAGGAAGTATAAATATTTGACGATTGCTGAAAAAAGCATTTCATTTGTCATTGCTCGATTTTTCAAGCTTGTCAACAATAGAAACGTGTATGTAAAATGAGAGCATTTGTATACATCACGTTTTCAACCATAATTTCAGCAGGTATTTAATCAGCGTATACTCTTGCATTCAATATTATTTTTCTTATTCTGATATAATTATTACATAATTTAGCATTGGGCGACCGAATTTCTTTGTCTCCATTTCCAAATTCAAACTACCTAAAGAGTAGTGACGAGGTACGTGATTTAACTTTTAAAATTGCTGTGAATCACAATCTGTGAATAGTGGTTGATGGTGTGAATCTTCTGTGTAGAGATCGTTTAGAGACGCGCTGCTGGAATGTCATGAAAACAATTACGATTTATTGTCTGTGGACGATCCAGAGGAAGGAACTATTATAAAAAATATTCTCAGAGAATCTAAAGGTTAGTATATTTACAAATTTACGCGACATAAACTGTGCAAAATGCATATTTGCTGAACAATAAATGTATTATTTGCAGACAATAATTACTATTGGACATCTGGTACCGATCTGCATTCGGAGTTGAGATTCGTTTGGTCAGCTTCAGGAAAACCTGTTGATATTCTAGATCTTACAGGAAATTTTCAAAAGTTTAGTGGGATTGGTCGTTGCATCCAAACGGTTTTCGTGAACAATTCCCTTCATTTGCTACTGGAGCTTTGTGAGAAAAAGTTTCTCTTTATCTGTGAGGAGCGTGTCCAGTGTGGTAATTCTGAAAGTCAAGGTCAAATCACAATGCATTCATCCACTTTATATTTCCATTTAAAATCTCTAGTACTTTTCTGTTATCTATTTTATTTACTGTCTAACTCTGACTTTTAAATTAATTTTCTTCCAGAAGTAATAACGGTAGGTGGCACAAAAATTCAAGATGGAAAAATCGTTCAACACAATCAAATCAAATATTTTGTTAGCAGTGAACGCTTGCAGGTTTGTCATTGTTTATATGCCCAACAAAATAAAATTAAAATAATATTATTTGTGCATTAAATTGCTTTTAATTGTTTATGCACTCTACAAAGTTGTCGTGGACCTCAGCGTACACCTACTGTACAAATTTAGGAATGCAGCTTTGGTCGATTGAAACGGAAACTGAAAACAAATTAATAGATCGTGTCAATTGTAATATGTGCTGAAAATAATGTAAACTTCTATTTCCAATTTCCGTGAAAATATATTTAAATATTGATTCACAGCCACCGGAGAGTATTGGACCAGTGCGACCGACATTGGTGACTCCGGAAATTGGATTTGGATGAGTAAACATTTCCAAAATTCTTTGAATTTTAAAACATTTTTAAAATGTTCAAATGTACAGCAAATTTTCTACATTTTAGCAACTGGGGAGGAGTTGGGAAATATTGATCCACCCCCCGAAGCAAATGCACTTATATTCTCTTGGAGTGAGTGGGCCCGAGGAAAACGGAATCTGTCTTCTGAGGTTTCAGGGAATTACGAGCAACATTGCTTGTTTGTTAAGATGAGGAAACTTTGGAATGATGAACCGTGTTCTAATAAAAAATCTTTCATTTGTGAACCAAAAGAAGAATGCGAATAACAATAAGTTGGCTAAATGTGTACGTTCTGTTCATGCATATTAAAATTCCATATTGCCATCCAATGATGTAATTTTCTGAAATTCAGTCAAAATTTGGCTGTGGTGCAAGATACTGAGGTCAGTGAAGGTAAAAAAACGGGCATCCGACTTTGGTGACGGGTTATAATGATCCCAGGGTCAGCTCACCGGTGCCCATTAATCATTGAATTACTTATCCCATTGAGATAATGATCACAAGTATTTATTTGTAAATAAAGGCAACGAAAAAAAATCGTACAAGAGTTGCGTCGGGTAAAGGATAGATCTGTGTGGGGAAGACTAGATAAGTCCGTGGGTATAAATGAAGAGTTTCACAAACCTTGAAAAATTTGAGGTTCCCATAAATATTTTCACCTCCGGGACCACTAGTAAATTCTGCATGTTTATTTTATTTTATTTTGTACACATTTAATTCTATCGACTTTGTATGTACTCGTCGACACAAAACTTTAAAAAATGTAAAAATAATTGAAGCCCGCAGATATCTAGGAGATAACACATGAACCTGCAGGGTCACTTAAGTCCCCACAGCTTGTAAATAACTTTCTGTGCTTTTTGGTGGCCCTGGCTCCGAAATCCAGCATCAGCATAGACGGCTCCAACGAGGGTTTCAATGAATTTGTCAAAGCGAAGGAATTGTGTAACCCCAGCATCCATTTTCACAAATCGTTGAATCTCAAATTTTTCGGCAATCTGCTGTTGCTTGGAGCGATCAACAAGGGTAGTTCTCATGATGCTAAGTTCCCCCTCATCTTTCGTTGGATACATTCGAAATAAATAGTCGGTGATCACCAGTTGAATAACGCTGTCCCCAAGGTGTTCCAGCCTCTGGTAAGTTTTCATGTTGTGGTCTGCCATACGAAGACTATCGTGAGTGAAAGCTTCTTTCAGCAGCTTTTTATTGTAAAAACTGTAGCCAATCTTAGCCTCCAAATGTCTGAGTGAGGAAGTATCTAAAAGTATTTAAATATGCATTGTTACACTGTCCGAGCAAACTGAAACGGGCAACAGAAATGTACGCAATAAATACAATTTTGCAATGCGTAATTCGTACAATGTACCTTGGCTTAGACGGTGTAACTGTCTGTATCCAATCCTTCCAAGCAACCTAGTACTGGATCACAGACGGCAATCGTAGTATTTAATTTTATGGTCCTGTTATTTGACATTTTGGGGGTGCTTCCGGTGTTGCACAAAATTTCAGTCGTGTGAAACTGCTAAAAATTAAAAATACTCAAAAACGAACTTTGAATGGCTTTCAAAGCCACAAATCAATGCTACGGTAGATAAAGAAGTGAATGTTGTTATTTCATTTACCGTACGTTTTTAATGCATCTAATTTTATGTAGTATCACACAACTGAAACTAAAAAGATAAAATATTTTGCAATACGACGACTGACATAAATGGACTCCCATTTCCCAGCTGGCTGGCCGGGAAATCGCGATTTTTCAGGACCATAAAATTAACATTGTATGAGTTGCCAATTAGCCGGTTGGATCCTCCGTCCCGTCTAACTGTGAGCCATTGCAAAAAGGCAACTATTGCTGTACAGACACTGATGATTTCAAGTAACTGTGGACCTTGCGAGACAGTGCTACAACATTTGTTTTGCTCTTGGATCCGAATACTGGACTAAGCAATTTATAAATATGTAAAAATTAAATCACTGAGCAGAGCAATGATCAAATGAACACATGTATACTTGCAATTGCAAACTCTCCCGGCATAATATTATGTGTACGGGCTACTCCATTTATTACGTCATCAACATTCGCCAGATTCAGTTGTTTGAGCAAAAAGTAGGGATGAGTCATTACTGATAATGACACCATCTTTCGACATTAAAATGCCCTCCCCCCTTCAACTGATGACGCAATAAATGTATAACCCTAAGAAGTGCGTCAGTCGGTCAGTCCCACACTTCTATCATCACTTCGACGAGTATCATACCGTTTCGACACGAAATTTACATGACATCACGTATTCAACAGATTCATGCAATTTATAGTTCAACTAGTCATACGATTAAGGTTACCACTCGCAAAATGCGAAAAAAGTGTAACGGGGGGCCGCCAGTGCACTAAACACCCGAATTCGGTTTGCACATTTTCACGGTCGCACTTTTCATCCTATTTGGTACAAATTCAGAACCTATAGACTCACAAAACCCACACAAACATAGGTGATTTCCCCAAATCCCGAAAAAAAAGGATAAATGCATTCAACTACATACTTAACTGTGACCACCTTCTGTTCTGTGAGTGCGAATATGTACATTTAACGTTGGACAGCACAGATTGAGTTCCGGTTTGAGTTTAAGCGTGCTGTCCAAGATTTAACATGATATCTGCTATAGTGTTAGAAATCAATGCGCATTTGCACTTACAAATAATTGGACACCCATAAGGAAGAAAGGAAACGAAGTTTTATTAGTTACACGTAAACATAATGGCAATGTGAGAATGGCAACTTCTCTGATTATGTGGTATGCTTAAATATATAGAGTACATCCCATTCGAATCCAACGCATTATCTGAGAGCATGAATAAGGGAACGTACACATACGTAACGCAAAACTGTCAATATTTAGACCCGCAAAATGGGTGGAGCCATGTTATAAGTATACCCCAGTAACGCAAGGCCAGACCCCCACCCTCCCGCGGTCGCGTTACGTAATATGTGTATATTCCCTAATTTAAAAGAATTAATGTTTTAGCATCCGTTCTTCTGTTCACAAATGAAGCTGGTCTTGGGCAGACTTGAGTTACATGGTTGGGTTTTCCATGTGATGTTCTGATGTCCTCCCGCTTCGGAGCACAATTGCAAATACAGACATAGCGGCAGTCCAGATTTTACGCCTTTATCGAAATAATTTTTATTTTCAGGTACAACGGTGCCAGAACCAATCCAGATGTAGGGGCAGGAGTCGCATCCCAAGGTCAATCCGGACATCCAATATTTACACTGAGGGCTCGGTTTTTCTGACGGAATAAATAATTTACATATTTTCGGCACGCACAACTCAGAAAAGAAAATGTTTAAAATATTACCCTAATGTATAATGATATAATGAGCTTACTATTTTCCCAAATAAAATCGGCGATTGAATTGTGTTCCTCGTCGGAGGCGGGGGAATACAAATCCATTCCGTTGTTGCTGCAGTATTTGAGAGCGTCTCTCCAATTATACTGTTTCAAAAATGAGTCACAATTTAAGGGTAACCCGTAAACTAGGTCAAACTCGAAAGGAATGGTGTGCTCCTTCATTGTGTAAGGGTTATTGTTAATGTCCGTGACTGTAAAATAAATACAAGCAGCAGTAATTGGAAACAAATTGCATTTGGAATCCAGGAAAATAAAACAAATACAAGTAACAGTATGTGCATCTGAAAGCAGCAGTAAAAATGTGAAAAGGGCAGTACATAAAAAATATTAGCAGCCAAATGAATGATTTGGAGAAGTTTTAGACCAACTATGTAGGTGCCACTGTGCCACAAAAAAAGTTTAAACGAAACTTTACCGATAGTACTATTAGCAGTTGTAACATTTTTACAAATTAACAAACTGTTAAGATTAGTTTTAATAAGGTACTATTATGTATTTATCGATGAATAGAGAAAAACAAACGAATTTTTACTTACTGCTAAATTATTTAATTTACATAACGACAAAACTTTACTGCCGCTTGTCTCGATTTTACGTGAGGATTAAATGCCACCACCCATTGTGTAATGCATACTAGATTGAGTGGTGGGAAAACCATTGAGTGAGTGGTAGAGAAATGTGAGATTAGGGGCTACTTCGTGGGGGTTCGATTGTACATGGGTAGGCGGTCTAAATTAATGTCCCCACTCCCCACACATATTACTTCATATTTTCAAACTCAGGCATTGGACTCAAACAACAGCGAATGGAGGACCGATTATTGCGAAGGCTGAGTTAACACTTAAGCTCTGCTATATCGGTTCCCTCACCAAGGTGCGAGGAAGGTGGCCACCGGTCGCACCATTTTCACTTTTTTAAGTGGTGTTCCGACGACTCCACCTAACAAGGCGCTCTTTCGTTATTGTCCAAAAAATACGCATCTTATTTGCATTACAAAGACAAAGAGACCGGCAATGGAAGTAATTTGTAAACCACCAAAACTTTATTATGCATACTCGAATAATGGATTTTCAGATTTACAAAATAATAAAAATAACGTGTACTCACGGATTCGCTACTCGCGACGAAATACTTTCTTCCCAAGTAAAAGAAATTAAATCCGTCTTCAGATTTGAATCCCATCATAAAATTCCCTTCTTTTGATAAATCCACCAATGGCAAGGACTTTCCCTTCACAATAGATCTAGCGATTTGATTATTTTGGAAACGATTGTTTATTCTTCTCGTAGCACCTTGACAGGCACGTGGTTTACTGCATACAAATGGTAATGGTCTCATGCAGTCTGAGGCAGCCCATTCAATTTTCCCACTCTTTTGTAGTTTCCCTTCAACACAAAGTTCCCTTCGTTTTCGACAAGTTTGCACCGGATTGGAAAAACATTGGTCACTCGGCTCTTCCTCAGCCCTTGTAATAAAATGTATAGGTTCATCAAAAGTGTTTCCCAAATTTTTTAAAGGTCGAAGCAAAAGTAGAGATTGCACAATATTACTACATGAGTCTAAATTAGGCACCAAAACTCTTCCGCGTCCTAACTTGTCTTTGTTATAAAAAATAAACACATGGTTAGTCTCACCAGTTGCACAAACACACCTTACTTGAATTCTTTAATTTGTCAAATTAATTATGCCTACCAAGCACTCCAGTCATTAGATGCAATTATCCCTTGAGCCATCCACAGGGGTTTGCCCTCATTGTAATCCAGAATGTGATGCGATCCCGATGTCCAGAAACTGAAGTCGACTGGAACTTTGATTTGATTCAGAATTAAATTTTGTGAGAAATTTCAGTAAAATTTTGTTAGTTCGTACATATAGTTTCTCGAAAAAGTAAGTTGGATTGGTGAATATTACAGGGAAGTATCGAACAACGTGGTATACCGAGTCCAAGCTCTTGCTGTGACATAGCTCTACTACCATACCCTAAATTGATTTTTCAATTGAGCAGCGGATATAATGGTAACACTGATGCGATACTATGCAAAAGGGATGTAACCACCTGGGGGACAATGTCCCCCACTTGTCCCCCAGAAAATTCTCAAAATGTAGTGATTTGCCAAAATTGTCACTCCTTTGTGTGCACCCTCAAGACGTAAAAAAAGCTACAGATCAAGAAAATGGATTTTTGAGCTGTGAAAATATCGGTGAAGAGTCAAGCGCCGAATTAGCTCGAAAGTTGGAGGAGTTAAGTCAGTTAAAGTAAATCAGCAAAATCAGCCTATCAGAGCTAATTGCTTTAAAAATTTCCACGTTTCGTTTCCACAACCTGTTACTTCCATTTGGCAGGTTTTAAAACTACGATTCAAATGTGTCAAAGGCTGCTTCTGATTTGTGTAAATGGCGTCAGTTTTCAATTAATCTTTCCTGTGGGCTATAGAATCCGCAACTGAATTTTTAATTGAGTTTGCGCATTATATGAGGAAATAATATATATTATATATGTATAGGAGATTGCCAACAACCAATAAGTAACCTACTCGGCAAAATTTCGTACATCCATATTTGTTATACTATTAATTCTTACGTTGTCCTTGTCTTCCAAGTATATTTCCCAATTCATTATTTTTCCTTTTGTTAGAGAGTGACACCAAATTAAGATGTTGACCTTCACAGAACTCCAGAGCATCGGCCCAGTTCAACTGTGCATAAATTAACGGTTGAATTTAATTTAACCTTGTATATTTTCCTGAATATCACTTGAAGTTACTAGATAAAGCACTTACATTTTGTAAACCTAAAAAGTACTGGGTGCCAAATATTTTCATCAAAGAGGCATGATGACTGAAATGCTCTACAAATAATAGTAATATATCACATGTGCGAATTAGGTTTTTGGATCTTATTAGTTGATTGATTGTATGTAATCAAGAAGTCGGTTTCTTCACGAACATCAATAATTGCAACAAAGTAAATGGCGATGTTAGTAATGCTACAACACCCCTTAAATAAATACTGCTTTCTTACCAGGAGAGCACTCGGTCTGGTAGGTTCGACAAAGGAAAGGGAGTGGCTTCCGGCAATCATCTCTTTTCCATTGCAAATAATTTGATCCTTCGGCTGTAAAACCGATCTGCAGGCAAATCTCTTTGGCAGTAACCGTTTGAAATTTTGGAAATCCGAAATTTGTGTAAATCATTGCCGATCCATCGGTCCACTCATAAATTCCATCTTTTTTCATGTCACTCGCTCCAATCCACACTTTCTGTCTTCTAGCAACCTTCAGTAGTGCAACTTTTCAAATAATAATAATAAATTACTCGTTCAGATGAAATTATTTTAAAATGTTCTCCAATTCTAATTACATGTTTCAACCAAGCGCAATCCGATTTGATTATTTTCAGTGAAAGTTTGGATAGTGGCTAAATTCATTCCACCGTGTTGGCACGCTTTTGCAGCCTCCTCCCATTTCTTCGCTTGGGACGAGTAGTAAAATTGTGTGTCTCGTAATTGGACAAAACCTTTTTTCACACACCCAGTCTCTGTGGAAAGTACAAATTCATACGGTATTATCACGAGATCTTTTGTAACAAGGAGAATGTTCTAAATTCACACTTAGGGGTGTTCACTTAATAACGCAATGCCTAATATGTCACGTCACAACGTAACCCACAGTCAAATGGGAAGACAAGGCAGTCACCTTAAGTTGTTTATTTTGCATTAATACCGTTACAAATAATTGGACGAACACAAATATGTAATTGAAAGAATAAATGAGCACTGCCCCTGCAGAAAAGAGAAGACTGAAAACAAACCTGCAACCGAATTATTCTGCTGTCCAGTTGAAAAGGGTGCTGCATATAAATACAACAGAATCACAATTGTGTTTCCAAATGTAGTTTTAATTGAGTAGCCAGTCATCGTATGACACATTTAGTTGTAACGAATTCGAACTTGTTTGAATTTCAGATGATCTCGTTGATTGCATTATCAAGAGTGTTCCAAAAGTTTGTTCCAAAATGGAAACTATTTAATTATTTGTATCTACCTATATTTACAACTTGCACATATTGAGTTCCGCCCCTCAATGGAAAAACCAAAATTGAATGTAAGTTGCATGTATTACTTAATTAGTGTGTAGTGTACAGATATAGTGGTGCTTACAAGTCAGTTAAATATCACAGGTCATTAACGAAAGGACTTACAAAGTGGAGAAAATTATGTGAAATAATTAAACGCTAAGCTTTAATTACAACACAAAATTAGAAAATTTCGTAACTTCTTCGAACTGGGTGGGTAAATGGGAAATTGTTAGTGTCATTGTAAAATAGTGACTTTGGGAATTCTTGGCCAAAAAAGTGTTTGATAGATAGCCCTCCAATGATTGCGCTAATGAAGGTATGTGTTTATTTATATTAGATAGATGTTAATGGTTTATTTAAATACTTAATTCTTTCATGGAACAGTTTAAACTTGCTTTCATTTTCCGTGTGGTGCGAGTTGCGACTTACAACGATTTCATATTACACGCGGAAGTAATTTAGGAAGCAATAATCGTAAAATATTCCACGAAATTCAGCGTGAGAAGGTTACAAATTACAACTAGATCAGATTACGGCAAAACCACTTGATCTATTTAAAACACATTTTAAGATTTCATGGAGTTACAAATTCTTGTTTATTACACAAATACATGTACGAAAATGTATTGTTGAACAATTGTGCATTAACAAGAAAAGCTTACTATTTGGTCAGTGTTGCTCCAATTTTGTTGAGTAATAACTCATTCAAAAGAATTGCTTACTCAGGATTACACAATGGAACGCATTTGGTTGAGTTGAGTGTAAGTAGAAATTAAATAGATGCCAAAATTTAGGAATAATTTAGAAAATTGGAACTTTGGAATCGTCTTCGTTTTTATTCCAGAATTTTAGGAAAACTAAATATTAATAAACTACATCAGATTATTCATAAGATGTCCATGTGCACAAACGAAACTGGGCCTGGGAAAACTGCTTCAATGCACACATGGACAAATCCATTTATTCTGAAACCATATATATCATTAAAATCCATATGGACTAATTGAGTACAACCGGGAGAGACTACATTGAAAAACAATAAAGTTTGGTTTCAAAATGTTTGTTCGTTTTCCAGATACTGACACTTGGATATTCATTTGGATTCCCCCTCGTGTTTGTATTCGTCTACAAACACAGCATTTTTGAAGCAGGTTAAAAATTCTACATAGAAAGAGCCACGTCATTTGTATCATTTTGAGATTCAATGTCCGTAGGTGACGGTGACTCAACACTATTATCCACTTTGTTTTTGGGAGCTGTAGAATTTTCAGCGATTGGATTGGCTAGCATTGTGGTGTGTTGTCCTCCCCCTGAAACAAAAATAACCTTGTAGTCGAGTAGTCTCTGTTTGGGCCCTTCACACAGCACTGGATCGTAGCTATCGCTATCTTCGCCAGTCCCCAGTTGGTAGTTCTCTCCAAAGCCCCAAGAATACAGACGCCCCTCATCAGTGACAGCATATCCTTGTGAAAGACCACAAGCCACTTGAACGCATTTTTCGTTCGCCAGCTTCGGCACTAAAGTCAGAACACCATTGGAATTTTTCGCCGAAGGGCCTAGACCTAATCTGCCATCATCTTGACGTCCAACCGAGTAAACTTTTCCTGTTGCAATAATTTCGTATTTTAAAAAACCTCAAGAAATGTCTACTGTCAAATAGACAACTGAAAACAGCATGTAATTCAAAACCTCCAGTGGTGAGTGCGACACAGTGGTGCTCACCAGCAGCGATTTGCTCCCACTGATTTCCCTTGAAACCGACACTTTTCCTAGCCTTTTGGATTATAACGTGTTCCGGGTTGTCTCCCCTCTTTTGAATACCTATAAATACACAGTTCTCACATTTTACTTATGTATTTTACATAGATTTGCACAATTAATCAAATGTAAAATTAGTAATATCGCAGGTAACTTACCCAATTGGTTGTGGTTATTTAAGCCAAATACAAATATATCGCCATTAGTCTCCGCTCGCCCATACGTTGAGTAATCTCCAGTCCAGATTCCATCTAAATTGACTTTTACTGGAACTGCTTGTGGAGTAAGCCAAAATTCTGTAAAATATTGAAATTGAAAAGATTATGAAACAAAGAATAATGTAGAATTTAATTCTTCTAGCAGTGGGAGTCACACCTCTTTCGGTGATTTTCTCAGTTTGTGATCTGGTAACTCTTGAGATGTAAACTCGACCCAATTGTCCGTGATCACCTGCACCTAACGTATAGACAACACCATCCTGACTTAGCATAGCAATGTGGTTTGCTCCTGAAGAAATTTGCACAATGCGATTATGAGTAGTTGTATTAAAATCTGTGGACAACAATTCTTGTGGATTCACTTGTGGTTCGAAAGAGCACGGAATCAATCCTATAGATCCATTACCATCCTTAAAATTTCAAAAAGTTAATGTTTATGTGGTATATTTATTAAAAATAAACTGGAAAAATATTGTTCACTGATTATTAATTGAGTAAATAAATTACCCTGAATGTGCCCCAGGCGTAAACCTGTCCCTCCTCCGTCAAGGCACAACCATGACTGTCTCCAGCAGAGATTTGAACGACTTTTTGTGTTAAATTTATCTTTCCTGGTGTACACCACTCATCTTCATCCGCGATACGACCCAATGCTTTTTCGTCATTACATCCGAAGGTGTACACTTCACCGATTGATGTCAAAACAACTGTGTGCAACCCTCCTGCGCACACTTCTTGAGCCTAAAATCAGAAATTTAGATTCCCATTAATACGTAAATACCTATGAATTTTTTTTACATTAATCAACAGCAAAAACATTTGACTCATACAAAAATTTCATTTTGTTTAAAGAAGTGAACTAAGGCTGGGAACCTCTTCAGTTCTACTTCAGAGTTGCACCCTATTTGTCCACTGTCGTTTTGTCCCCAAGCCATGACCTTTCCGATTCCACGATCATGACGAGCTGGTTTACATGAGACACATTAATAATAATCATGTACTAGATTAAATCATTTGTCAATTTCTATTTCTAAACTCACTCTTGGGCGTTTTGAGGATCGCCGCATCACCTTCGCTTTGGTCATTGCTAGTTTCAGAACGATCGTTCTCTTCTTGTGTCTCCCTTTCTTCAGTAACATCAGACTCTCTCTTACGTTTATTTTCTTTACTGTCTTCCTTGGTTGATGTTTTGCGTTTAGCTGTTGCATCATTTTGTTTTTCAGAAATTTCTTCTTCAATTGGTTGCATTTTTTTAGTGGTAATATTTTCTTTTTTGAGATATTGAGTACAAATTGGTGCCACAAAATCGGAAACGTAAAATGGAAAAGACTTCATCACGGTTTTCACTGCGTTGCTAGGTTTTTCGCATATCTGTTCATTGTAACTTTTGTTTATAATAAACATATGTAAACTCCAAACCTCTCCCCAATCATATTCTTGGGTAATATAGTAGCTCCAGAGAAGGGGCTTCACAAAATTATTGCTTTAAACGATCGGAAGTGTTGACTAAATTCAAATATTCGCTTCTGTCAACAAATATGGCTTCATCTTCTGAGACTCCCAATACTGAAAGAGGAACATTTGGCTTGTCATATTTTTCAGATGACCTCACACCACCCAGATCCGCCAGTGTTCAGTCTGTCTCCATTGTCGCCTCTGTTGTTCATGTGGCAGCATTGATAGATATAAAACAGAAATATGTGAATACCGAGAAGAGTACTGTCGAGGGTATTTATTGTTTTCCCGTTGATGCTCATGGAGCAGTGACATCCTTCATGGTGCAAGTGAATGGGAAAATTCGTCAAGGGATGGTGAAACCGTACGAAGAAGCCAAAGGACAATACATTCGAGCACTGGAACAGCATAGAACGACACTGTTGGCTGTGAACAAGTCTAAAGATTTGTTTAATGTGAGAAATACAGAAACAACATACAATAATTAAAAATAAATGAGTGTTAATCAACCAGTGAAAGTTTAATTGAAGCATTATTACCTTTAAGGTTAATATTGGGGAGTTGGAACCTGGTTGTCAAATCGAAATCTTTGTTTCGTACAGCACCGAGTTGAACTATGACATCTGGATCAATGCTATCCGATTCTGCTTGCCGAAAAGCTTATTTCCCTTTTACAGGACAGCTTGTGCAGATAATAATTGCGAAATGATCACATCACCTGGAAATGTGAAAATAAAAGTAAACATTGCAATTCAAGGAAGCATCTTGTCCGTTGAGAATCCTTCACATAATGTGAATGTGACAAATATTGAGCCGATTCCCGGTAAAGTTCCATGGACTCGAGCTGTTGTAGATCTCGGGGCAAGGGTGACCGATATGAACAGAGATTTCCTTCTCTTGATCACTCCTGAGGAACATAATAGACCGAGATTGTATACGGAGGTAAAATAAAGGATCAAAGTTTTAATTCGGTCAAAATCATTCATAATCTTCGTTATTTTCTAGAAAATCGGAGATAAATCCGTTGCAGTCATGGCGCACTTTATTCCAGACTTTCAGCTGGATGAGCAAAAAGTCGAATTGATTTTGCTACTGGATCGTTCCAGTTCCATGGAAGGAAGTAGGATTTCCCTAGCCCAAAATGCGCTAAGGGTGAGCTCTCCTAACTACTTATGTAATAAATATTATTTTAGTTTAAAATTTTAATTGTTATTGTGTTTTCTGGCTTAATTTGGCATTAGATGTTTCTGCACGCTATTCCAACCGGTTCATATTTTAATATTGTTAGCTTCGGGAGTAACTACGAATTTTTGTTCCCTGAAAGTGTCCAATATAACCAAGCGAATTTGGACATTGCTAGCGCGCACATTCAAAGTAAATTTCTGTGGAATTTTATATTTTTAAAATTTCCAAAGCTTAACATTATTCCTAAAGTTGAACATTTTTGAATTGTGCCCCAGACCTTAGTGCAAATTTGGGTGGCACTGAATTGCTGGGTGTTCTGAAGGAAGTTTTGGAGAAGCCTCATATCCCAGGCTGCTTGCGACACCTGTTTCTACTTACAGATGGCCAGGTGAGAAGGAATCAATTAAAATTTGATAAAATAGAACGTTATATAAATTCGGGGGCACTGTTATTCACTGCAAACATCCAACACAGGTTCACAACACAGAAGAGGTAATTGTTCTTGTGAAAAAGCATTCCCACAATAGTCGTGTTTTCTCTTTGGGCATCGGTGACAGTGTTTCCCATCAACTCATTTCGGGTAATGTTGGTTTATTAACAACAATTTTTTTGATTTTTTGACACAAAAACAAGCTAATATATGCAGTCAGTCTTATGCAATGGCGCTTATTTTTCTTGCTGAAGGGGTTGCGAAAGTGGGAAACGGAACATCGAACTTTGTCGAAGACAACGAACAATTTGACTACAAAATTCTAGACCAGCTCCAAAGCGCTCTTCAACCATCTCTGACATGTAAAACAAGGAAATATAACGATTACCATTATCAGTCATTAAGAAAAAATTAAAGTGTTCTCTGGAAATGCAGATGTTTACGTTACTTGGGATGGCATTCCCCCGGACGAAGAAACAGCATCTCTTGAAGATGGCCGCCGCTTTGAACAAACTCCAAGAAAAGTTCCACCATTATTTGAGTCAACCCAGGTTTTAATTTTTGGAATTTTCGATGATAAATTCCCTTCAGGAATGTCTGTACATGCCCAAAGTCCAGATGGAACCGTGTCCATAAAGATCCCTGTAAAAATAAACTCACAACAATATTTTCATCTAGAAATAGAGTGTAAAAGTAAAAGTATTACCCTATGAATTCTGTAATAAAAAAAGGTGGATGAAGAAAGGGATTCAATATCATCAAATGTGCTTCACAAACTGGCGGCCTTAAAACTGATCCGTGAATTGGAAATGGAAGCAGTTTCCTATGAATTTCCGTCCTTGAATAAGGACCAGAAACTTTCTCCACAACAACTGACTGAAAATAAACGGAGACTTCGAGAGAAAATAATTCAACTCTCTTGCACATACGGCAATTAAATAAATCAAATTTTTTACGAAAAATTTAAAAAAACAAAAATTTAAAGAGAAAATGTAGCGCTGTGTCAATGATTAATAATTATTTCCGTAATGCAATCTTAGGTGTCACCTCGAGGTTTACTACGTACGTAATAGTAGACGAATCAAAACGTACCGATAGCCACCACGGGATGGTACAACAGCGTCACATTCCTTTAGAGGCACACGGGAAGAATGGCGAGTGTTCCAGTGCTAGACTCAGGTGTTCATCAAATTATTGCGAAGACCAAAATCAATGTAAATATTATTATCGAAAAATAATTTCATTCAAATTAACACTAAATTCTTACAATGCATTTGTTTCTTTAAAAAATTACAAAAATCCGGTCTTTAGGTGAACCTGGAAACGAATGCACTAACAGTGACTTGGAGAGCAACATTGTATCCGTTAGTAATCGTCCATGTGAAGGATTTTTTAGTGACTCACGTCTCCCAACAATTCATAGGTGTTCTTTGGGACCACGGGGTCCGTTTGCCTTCAGCTCTTGCATTCCAGAATTTTACCCACCTCAAAATTCGCGGGGATTGCAAGATGCAATTTTGGAAACGGAGGAAGAGGAGGTTGTACACAGAATTGTGCATAAGCACACAAAGGTGGCCAAATTTCGCAGAGAATTGAACATAAATGGTTTCCGGGATGATTTATCCACCGTTGGGATATCTGGGCAAAATATTTTACCCGACTCCCAGGAAGAAGCTGCTGGTCAAAGGAACAATATTGGAGAAATTAACCCGGTGCACGTGGTTGCACATCTCCAATCCTTCTGTGGCTCCTTTCCACTCAGCGAAGAATTCGCCAAAGCCATTTCAGTTCGTCTTCAAGATCTTAAACTGGGTATTTTATTCCAAATTAAATTGCTGCTAGTAATTTGAGCTGATTACGTAATCTGCAAATTTGTTGTATTGTTGTACAGCGTGCAAAAAAAATGGCTGGGATGAAAACGGTTGGGCGACCGTGTTGGCTGTCGTGTTCTTCACGAATTGTGCACCAGAGTTGAAGCGATCTTGGGAGTTGATATGCATAAAGGCCAACAAGTGGCTTGTTCAGAATCATGTGGCCACTTTCGAGAGTATGTTGACAGTGGCGCAAAATTTGCTTGGGCAACAGTAATATTGCCGTCCTAACATTATTGCCTTACCTAAATTAGATACATCTCGCTGCTGTTGTATCTGCTATAATCAATATTTCATGAAAACGCAATAAAGAATTTCTATGAAATTTTAAGAATTTGTGAATAATTCAATCGGTTCAATGTATTAAAGCATAGTGAATGACATTAGAGACTGGCCCGCTTCCATGCCTTATCTTAATTTTATGTGAAGGGTATAACCCGCACAAAGATCGCCATAAAGCTGTCTTACAACTTTTCTCCTTATGGCTGCAAAAATTGCCAAAGATATGCTGCATAGTGCTTTCAATTAATAGTTGACCAGAAGAACCCCAATATAATTGACATTTGCAGACGTTCCCCGTTACGCTTAATTTATAGTAAAACCTTATACATTTTTAAAACAAAATTCCAGTGCATTTATTAAAATTCATTTAATTCCATCCTTTTTATAATAAAAATTCATCAATATTTACCTCTCAATCTTGTACAGTTAATTCGGAATTCTAACTATAAAACAATCTTCTGTAAAAGCATTTTCTGCAGACATCCATAATTTTAACTATTGTCTCGCGACTTGGACCGCCTCTATCGCGGCCAAGGCAGCCGTTGCTAAACAAATAAATTCATCTTTGAAATATTGATTTCCCTCAACCGCAAATTTTGCTATGAGGAGTAATCTCGGATCCTTCGCATCGGCGACGTACAATTCGGCTATTGCCGTGAAAAAGAAACAAAATGCAAATATCAATATAAAAGATACCTATTTTTTTGAATATTTGTTTAAACATAATGGTGAAGCTTACGGTAGGCTTTCACACGATTCGTCAACGCCCACAGCGCCCACAATTGACATTCAGGTGTGTGCTCCGTCGTCAAAAGAGACAACGTCGGTTCCAATGGTCTATGTACACAACATATGTATTAACACATTTTAACTAAACAGACAAATTTTTAGTAGTGACATTTAACTAACAGACCTTGAGTGAAATATGGCCGACTGATTCACTCCCAATCGATCGATTGCATGAAGTACTTCAGATTTCACCGAATCTCTTTGCAACATCTTCTGCATGCTCTTTTTTTCAGACAAAAGCATCGCCATGATATTTATCAGGAATATTACTATCTAAAATTTCAAAATTATTAAACATTAAATTCATGCTGGACCCTGT
The DNA here is from genome assembly GCA_019776185.1 of Plutomurus gul. Taxonomy (NCBI): domain Eukaryota; kingdom Metazoa; phylum Arthropoda; class Collembola; order Entomobryomorpha; family Tomoceridae; genus Plutomurus; species Plutomurus gul. Next base: position 1,938 of record JABASC010000753.1, on the reverse strand, counting down.
AAATAAACATAGAATATTTTTTTAAATGTCATTTGTCACAATAAAATAACCTCTTTATCGTCTTCTATATCATAGTTGACTTCGAACAGTAATTTTTTATTGTCCTCTAAGAAACACCTGTTCAGTAGGATTGAGCGGAGCTGGGGAAATTCTGTCATGTTCTCTGCGACTCCTGAATAAGAAAATTATTTTCATCACAATCTTTTCCAACAATGTGTTTTTCTGTGCAAATTTAAATTTTTACCGATGATATTCCGACGTATGTCGATATGGGTGTATTTTTTAATGCACGTGTGATACAACGCGAGTCCAATATTTCCTTCCAGAAATTTTAAACAATTCATCTCCACCCCATCTGTGGTCTGTTTATTAACCCATAATTATTAGAATAATATTTATCAATTTCTATGCTATGACTTGACTTTATGAATTAAAATTGAAAATCGTACGGTGCACAGAGATTCCCAAGCCAATTCAATAATTTTGTCGTAGCTCGAGTTATCCGGGTTCATCACCACCCTCGCGCCAATCAATGTAAAAATTTTCTGAAAATTTCATCAAAGTTTAAATGGTAACATGTGAGTAGGCTATGGCGGAATATTTTCAATAGTTATTCTAGTAAATACGTGAATGAATCCTCCTTTTCCGAGACGTATTTGATGTGAAAGTTCCCCTTCTGCACACAACGGGCCTAAAAGGTAAATTGCATCACCCATTTCCCAAATATCGTCCGAGCTACCAATAATCGTTAGAAAGTCTCCCCACATCTTTTTATATCCCAAAAGCTTACAAAAGAAATTAAATAAATAAATTATCATCAATATTATTTTGCCAGTTTATGTACATAAAATGATAAAGAAAAAAAATCTACCTTCACCAATTGGGAAGAACGAAATGAAGAAATTAATTGACAAAACTTTAGTTTTAGTTCCAAACATCCGGCATTTGAAAAGACAACTTGAACCGACGTGGTCAATATTTCTCGGATCCGCTGCTGATCCTTCCATTCGCCGACTACACCGACCAAGCACTTGAAAATCAAAATTTGCAATGGTGTATCTCTTTTGTGTTCGTTCATTGCATCCAAGAAAGCCTTTGTCACCATCTTCTCGTTCAGCACACAGCCTTTCTCCATAACAAGCGTACTAAGATCTTCAAGAACTTGCAACAGTAAATCACGCCGCCTCACGCTTGTCTAAAAACTACTTTAATAAATAAAAATTGTCTACCCCCAGAATTAATTGCTCAATTTTAATTTTTTTTCTCACAGCAAATGCGTTGACGATTTGTTTCGAATCCTTGCTACCGCTTATCTCCTTCGCTGGAATGTCATCCTCATGACTTGCAATCACACGATCATATGAGTTTACCTTGCCCCTTCGAACTCTGAAGTAGAAAGCGGAATAAAGTCCCAAAAATTTCAAACGATTTTCCAGCCTAAGGTTGATTCCTGGTATTCGACACGCAGTAACTTCATCAGCAAAACGGACTTTTTTTTGTTGAATGAGTAGCTCCATTCCCAAATTCATTCCGGATACATCCAGGTACTCAACTAAAGGAAGATTCTTAAACAAAGTTTCCAAGTTGCAAACAAGTTCCTTTCTGATCAACATAGAAGATCGACTCAAATCTAAATGTCTACAATAATAATAGATTTTAAATAGACTTCAAAAATGATATTAAACCAAAGGTTGAATAGTGAAATTAGGAAAAGGCCCACCGTATTTTTTTCAGTTCATAAATCGTGTTCAAATCAGAAATATTTTGAATGTGTACATTGTACAGACATAAAAACTCTATCTTTGTTGCTCTCTTTAGGAAATTAAAATTTGCCACATAATTGCAGCCGCTTAAATCCAGATGGGTGAGAGTTTCAATGAAATCGGCTGTAAGGCATTTCCAATACCCCCCGTCCACTGCTTCCGGAATTTGAAGTCC
>JABASC010000752.1:0-32507 GCA_019776185.1 Plutomurus gul | reverse complement strand
CTCGGTCGTCGTCGCCTTCATCTCCATCTCCACTTTCACATCTCTCTACCCGTCATCATTATTGCACACAGCCAATACACTATATACTACAACAACCATATATACTTATACCATTCTTGTATTCAACAGAGTTTTCACATATCCACCTACTACTAAATACTTGCACACACAAATATATATTTCTTTCTCAATTCCTACGTGGCCATCATAGAAACTACTGGTAGCCACTGGCATCAAATTAATATAGTAGCTCTAAGTAAAATTTAATGTATAAACATTCGTTATAACTAGCAAAACACAGGGTTTAAAGTGGGAAAATTAAAACAGTGAATTCCCACTTTTTCCCACATGAAAAAATAGAAAAAGTACATAGTAGACGGGAAAATGGTAAATTTCAGTGGAAATTCCCACATTTTCCCACTTGGAAAATGGGAAAAGTAATTAACGAATGTGAATTTTCACTGGGAATTCCCATTTATAAATTCAAACCCTGGCAAAACATCAACTTTATTTACCGTTCTCAATTTGAATTGTGCACAGACACAGAGCCCCAATAGTGCCATCACAACAAACATGAAGTACACATTGCAGATGATAAGGCTAAAATGACAACCAACCAGAGGAATCAACTATATCGCACTCGAAGCTTCATAGCACGCAGTTTCAAAGTGTTACAACAAAGCGGAGCACACAAGAACCCAGTAGTACGAGTACGTACTTGGAAATAAGCGTGTGGATATTGTTTCCGATTCAACTACCTATATAATATTATATAGAGTAGCAGTATTAAAAAGTAGCGTCTCTCTCTCTCCTGTGTGTGTGAGTGTGTATAAGGAGTAGAGCAGTGTGAGGGATTGATGAGAACACAAAGTGTTGCTGTGTGCACTGTCATATTCTTATTACGTATATAAATATATATAGAGAGACTGCTGCTGCTGCTATGAGTAATATAGTTAAATAGTGTTGCTGCTGCTGTCATGATATATGGTTTGTTGTGTGCAACGACGGTTTGCCTTCACCATATCGTTTGGCCCTGTTGCAGAGAAGAGCCTTTCGTGTTTACGTCCCTCCGCGTCGCACACTGCTGCTGTCGCAACAAAAAACAATCATACAACAACAACACATTCCATCCGCATCTTATTTGTAAGTGTGTCTGTGTGTGTACACTACGGCATGGCCATGTACATGTAATATTACCGTAGCAGGAGGCACTTATTGCATTCACAGAGCCAGAGACACCATGCTGCACTTTCCCACGTTCTACGATGTACCTTGTAGGTGATTGGGTCCACGCTGCCAGTTAACATAGCAAAACAATCAAAAATAATAAATGCGAGGTAAGTAGAGTCAATCGTTCCGATCGAAAAGCTCGCCATCAATTTTTTCGTTTGTGTCATTGTTGCATTGAAATCTTATTCGTGGAATTATATGTATAGCTGTATTACAGTGCTAAATGTGAAATAAACTGTTTTGATTTTGTTTCTGGGGTTTGTGGCACTTAATGCAAAAATGTATAGGATACTGTAGAAAAAGAAAAGAATCTGTAAAGTATGCTACACTGTATTGAGAGATGCATCATCATACTGCGTGTACACACAGAAAATACAGATCTAAACTAAAAGGATAATATAATAATTTAAGAAGGAAGGACGAGGAGAGAATGACATTTCAAGGGGGAATACTGAAGAAACATTAATGCCATCGGCTTGTCTAAATTACATGGAATATCATGACACCCCTGCTATTATATCATGTAGGCGATTTCTTCTTCCTCCCGTTCACTGTGTATCGCTGCACAAGCGTCACTCCCCAATGGAGGAGAATGTACTTACGGGCCCACCACCACCACCATCAAACACAAAGCAGTGCATGCTACCAGCAGAATATATCGGTAATTTCGTAGGCAAGGCACTTACGATTTTATATCCGAAAAAAATGAAGAAACGGGGGAGAGTGCGCCGAAGACACGGACTCTCTTCAACTCAAAGCAAATTCCTCGCTCTCTCTCTCTCTTTACATCGTCATCCCTTAACTTCAGGCTGACATGATGGGACAAGACACGAGTTGACATATCCGAATGTTAACCTTATAAAGAGGCATGTGCCGAACTCTGGCTCTCTCTCTCTCTCTCTCCTCGATCTATATATTCCACAAAGATGATGTATGTTCTCGAGAGTAACTACCTCTCTCAAGCTCCCTGTGTGTGTATATGACTTTATAAGGGTACAATGAGACAGCAGCACACACTACTAGATTCCCTCAGTGTAGGCCTACTTGGTATGCCTCCCGTTTCGCAAAATAAATTGCTGACTCATGGGAGATGCGACGAGATTTCTTGTTAAGAGCATATCTCCTGTCTCTACTACGTCAAAGTCACAGCCTTGCTCTCAGCTATACAGATAGATAGATAGATCGTCTTTACTAGAACTGAAGAAAAATCTTGAAGAAATATCGAACATCAACGAAAAAACGGGAAAAACATGGAAACAACGAAGAAAACTTGATAGTCAGCATTCGAAAATTTACTTTTTTAAAACAATAATTTATCGTCACACTGATTTCATGTGGCTTAAATATTTCTAAATTATAATTTCAATTATTTCCGTATTTTCGTACTAATTTTTGAAATGAAAATTAAATTCCGTTTTCCTTCACAGTGCCAAAAAACAGTTCAGTTGCACTCGTGTATGCACACACACAGAGCCAGCCCCGAATAAAATAAATGTCAGCAGTAAAATGTAATGTTTGCTCGTTCATAGTAAAGTCAAAGAGTTCCATTACATATGATTACTGAGTTATCATTGGCTATAAGCTAAACTATTGCATCCTCTATTCGTACTTCCAAAAGGAGTAGCATATAAAAAAGATTGGCGGATCCCTTTCGATCCCCTTTTACTCATTCGTTTAGCCAGAGAGCAGAGAGCCGAGAAGCAGCCCCTGTAACATATAAAAAGATCATTCGAAAGTGGATCTTTTACAAGTTCCGCCATCGGATCTGCTGCTGCACAGTGAAAGCAACAACAACAACAACAGTTGTGTTCAACCATTAGTATAGGTATTACTACATATTTGTTTGCAGTGGGATGTAGTGGCTGGAAAAGAAGTAACAACACTTTATGTTACGATGAAAGTACTATCTGTATGTATGTAGTGGTACTTATGAATGACATGGTTTAATGGAGCAGAGGGGTGTACTAAATTAAAGTACATGTCACTTTACATCATTTCTCACATTTAAAATAAAATCAATTTAGCAGAGTTTTATTGATACTTATGTACTAGCAGTAGTACCTTAACATTGTGTATGCACACTGTGTGCATGCGTGTGCCTTTCCTGTACAAGGAGTGTCCCTGTGCACTGTGTGCTATATGATATATGTAGGTGTATATAGATAGATAGGTAGTTGTGAAAGACACACTACTAAACTGAACTGTTCATTTCATTTCATATATAATAGAATATGAATGTAGTCGTAGTAGCAACTACTGTACGATACGCTGCGATACGATTACATTAGGAAAACTGGAAAAGTACACCCATGAATCATCAGTTTCTACTACTACTGCCTCCCCAAACGGTCCAATTTATTTCCAATATTAGTCTTTGTCTTGCACTACAGATTACTAGTAGCAGCTACGAGTATGTACATACTTGAGGCATTTGACTGGTCTGCTCTGCTGCTGCTACTCTCCTTTGTGCGACTCTCTCTCTCTCTCACTGTGTGCAGTGCAGTTGTAGGCCAAAAATCAGTTTCCACATCTATCGTTATGTTCCATAAAACTTAAATTATGGTTTCCATTGAAATTACAGTGATAGGCCGGGGTAAGCCAAATGCTTCCCCTTTAGACCTCTCTCGCTACTTAGCCATTACCCACATTACATAACTTTTGTTTATTTATACCCTATATACTCTCTGTAGTCTAGTATTTGCAGATAGTGGTAGACACTAGACACAGAGCCAGATTTCGATATATAGACACGTATAGTCACACGGTCATTTTTCATCGTAATAAATAATTTCAAATTGAACATTTATTAATGACGTAATATTCAGGTAAAAATCTATTTACCCATGTAGATAGTATAGTTACCTATGTAAAGTATATTATACGAAATTAATCCGTAGAAATGCCAACGCTGCTCTCAAAACTTGACATTCATGTTTGACGAAGTGCAACTGTGATATATCGTTCTACTGGAAGTTTACTTTGCTAAAAGTATCCATTAGAAGAGTAGTATCACGTGTGCGTCACATCCTAAAGAAGGGTAAAAGGGAGTACAAATTATATACGTAAATGTGATCAGGGTGTGGAGATTGAAACTGTGGGTGGTCTCTAAGTTGAAATTAAACTTTTTTTTAAACAATATTTTTTACTATCCTTTTCATTTCCTCTGTAAAATTTGGGTTTAATCCGTAAGGGTAAGGCATACTCCCACAATTTTGCATTTTTTTTATTTAAGAAATATTATTACAACCCTTTGAATGTATTTTTACCCTTCAACACTGTTTAAGAAAGATTCTTCTACAGCATTTACGTAGTTTGTCTATATGTGTAGTTATTACAGTAGCATTTGTATCCAGTCTACTATAAATGTATATAAATAATAGTTGGCAAAGGCTTTGTTGAAACGAGCTTCCAATCCAATTCTGTGTAGTGCTGTGTGGTTGGGCTGGGAGAAAGCGGGAATGAAACTCGGCGGGGTGGATCACAGATTGTGATGAATGATTAGGAAGAAGGTTTTCATGTCCGTGGACCATTTGCTTCAGTTTTCCTTACAGCACATCAACATCACATATCACATCTCATCAGGTGCACAATATTACCGAGTAAGCAGTCCAAACACGAACAACCGAAAAAGGAAAGCTCCAAAATATTAGTTACTACTTTTATCTATATATTTTCTGGCCAAACAACAAGCATACAATTTTCTTCATTTTCCCTCAAGAACAATGTAAAAAAAACAGAATTACAAATAAGTAAAGAATGAAAGAAGCCAGCAATTTTTCCTTATTTATTTCTCCCTAAATGCTAAATGACATGGTGGGCACTGACTGGGATTATTTTCGAATCAATTGCTTACACAGGGAAAGTGAGTAGGAAAAAATAGAAAAAAATCATTATTCTTTTCATTTATCAAGAGGCTTTCAAAAATCATTTTTCTACAAATCCACCATAAAAGTTACGACCTATGCAAAAGTATACGAGGACGAAAAAAGTATTGCACAGGTTAGAGGGACAGCGCGAGCAAATAGTAATAAGGATTTTAAGAGGTAATATATTTTCCGTGGGCCCAGTACCAGCACACCATATGATGACGTGCACAATGCGTGTTCGGCTCTGTTATAGCACAGTGTGCTTGCAAAATGGAATGAAAACTGTTGGATTTTGGGTGTGTTCTCGCCGATAAAATAATTTTAGCTGAATATCATGCCAAACATAACCATAAAGTATCCGTACAAGAAATATATGGCTTTATATTCTCTGTGGATGGATGGATAGATGGATGTTCCACACACAGTGCGAGCTGAACTGATTGGTTTGCTCTGCTTTTCTTTTACTTACTTAGCCAGCAGAACTTCCCTTGAGTGCTTACTCAAATGATTGCAAGTAGTACTACTAGAGAAAACAACACGTGTGTTATTTAATGGAGAAAATACATTTCTAATGGCTCTACATGGCCAAAGCGCTGCTGCCTTCGTTAGTGGCGGTGATGGTGGTGGTGCGGGTGCATGACCAGAAGCATGTTTCATAATTTCCAATGCTCATTCACTTGACTGTTGCTTTTCTTTTAAAACACGGAATATTCTTGTATTCATGTGTAATACTCAGACCACTCGCTCCAATAACAAAAGTAACAATTTTCATACACACTTTCCCCGTGTACTCTATAACACACACTATTATAGTAAATGCAAACGAGCTAGTCGTCGTACCACTAATGTACAAATCTGTAATAAAATAAAAGTAGTGCCTTAACACAAAAAGAATACTTTGCGAACGTAACAATAAACTGAAGTATGAGAATATATAGTAGAATATCTGTGCGCTTTATCGGTAAGGAATTCTTTCGAATAGTGCTGCAACTTTTATTTTCTCTATTTGCTGGAATTTTCTATACAAAAACTGAACACTTAACATATTTAAACGTTAAAAAGCTAGGAAAGTATGTTTAATCACTAGAGACTAGAGACGAATGTTTTGAAAATATTATGACTCGTGAACTTGGTTTCTGTGCACCGGAATTTTTTTCCCTCGTCACTTAAAAAGTATTATAGTTGCATGAGATTCAGTCATTTCAATTTCTAGAAAAAACCATTCACTACACACAATCCCTAGTAGTGCTTGCTGTAGTTGTAGTAGAGAACAATTTCAATAGTAAAAAACAAACAATAATGTGTGAGTGAGAGTCAACTCTATGAGCTCAACACGTTTTACGTCAGTCTCAGATTGCTTTATTACATGTAATGCGTTCGAACACAAAGAAGACACGAACAGAAAGTAGTACAAGATAAGAAAGTCTTTAGTAAAATCTTTTCCGTAGTAGAAAATTTATTTTTCCCAACTGTCTACCTACCTATTACTTTTATTCCCTTTATGCTGCCTGATACTATACACGCGTGCATATACCCTTTCACCGTACACAAGGATTAAAAGCACTGCCTTTATGATTCCACGTATATAACTTAAACACACACAACATGTGAATCAACCGCATAAAAGCCATTGACTACACATTGTACCACTATGCACCTATTCTGCATGTTTCTAAATATTAATCTTTCCTCCTTTCTCCTACAGAAGGTGGTCATATAGTTTCTTTGTGAGACTATGCACATACACACAATGTACAGGTAGTTTTTAGTTGATTATCTCGACTGGAATCTTAACACAAGATCCGAACTCTTAGCAACAGCGAAAGGCTCAGATTACACTTCTAGCTTACCTATAACCCACATTCTATTTACTAGGTACGTAGTAGCTTACAGATTGTTAGCTAACTACTTCCTACAAAGAAAACAACACAGAGAAGCAACATGTTACCAGAGTAGTGCCTGTACTCTCTGTGCAACTTAACACAGGAGAAAATAAAGTAAAAGGTAAAATCTAGGAACTCTACCGCTCTCTCTCTCCGGAGAGAGAAAAATTCTCGCTTCCATTCCAATGTGAGCAGTTGGCCAGTAGCAGCAGCAGCAGCAGTGGCCTACTATTGCTGCTCGCCTCCATACCAGAATACACCAGGAACTCCATCAGGTTTTACTCCAACACTCAAAAGGGATAATTACTTAAAAATTACACCCCGCCAAGTCATTAAGTCTCGCGAACGTAGAGCCTTTCTACATGTAAAGACTACGCAAGCAAACCAAGTCAAGACACGGGAAACAGAGACAGAGAAGCAAACAGGTAACTTGAGAATATAAACTTCATAGGAGTAGTCTTACTCCTTCGACTCTCTTTCTCTTTTTCTCCATTTATAGTATACAGCATGCATCAAGTTGCATGAGTCACTCATTTATGAAAAGCTCCGCTCTCGTTTCCATTGAATTCATTACGGCAATTTACCTATTATTCTTACCTGCATATTACAACACGGCTCTAGAATGTAACAGCAACAACACAACAACCCTTAGTAGTAGTTTTTAGTAGTTCATGTAGTGAATTGCATTTAATCTATAGGTATATCACCACCATAGAGAATAGCATTATTACAGGTTTCTCCCAGTCGCTCTGCTCTCTCCCTGTGTGTGCATAGTAAAATAGTAATTGAGAGAGAAGAAGAACACGGTTGGATTGGAAGACCTTTTCTGCAGTCGCAGTAAACGAGAGAGAGGAGAGAGAGCACATTAGTAATGTGAAAGACAATCCTCCATACTTGCCCATGTTTAAAACTATAACTGAAAAGCAAGCAAGCAAGAGCTTTGTTATTCATTGTGCATAAATTATTTCTGCCGGTGCTTTCAGCTACCCCGGCGCCTGTACATTAGTATACACAGGACATTGTTGTTGTATTGTGTACTAGTGGAGCTCTTAATTGTCTTTTTAATGAGAGAAGTTGAGTGTAAAAGCTGCACGTTATAAATACGTGTGCAGGTATATATGCAAAATAATACATTGGAATGGAAGCAATGGAGAAATAGGTTCATTATCTACATAAAAATCCCTAAAGTCGACAACGATTTCGATAGCAGGGAACTCTGACTGACTGACTGAGTGGGTTGCATGCAATGCAACAGTTTCTACTCTACGAGTGTCTACTACGGCTGATGATGGTGAGAGTAGTGAGTAAAAGAGCTGCAATGTGTACTACTGCTAGCTACAATATGCTGTATATACATAGTGAGTAAGTATAATGATAATCCCTTCATTTAGAAATCATAGAAGTCGGTTGTAGTTCCTTTATATTTATAGAGCAGCTGTAGTAGTGCTAGTATTTAAAAGCGAATGCATGCAGTTAATGGAAAACTCTTGCTGTTAAGAATTAAAATTCTAATTTAGACCTGAAATGGGCAAACAGACGGACAGGCCTCTGACAGTCGAATAGAAGAAACTGGGGAAACTCTACATACAACAACAAAGAGGGAAACATTGCGTTAATTTTTCATTAGTAATCGATCGGTGATTATGTGTGTACACGTTGGTGTACACACTTTCCATTTAGATAAATAAATACTGGTGGTGGTGGTGGTGGAAATAGTATTTCGAAAGTAAGTCTCAACCTTTAACCTTTGAATTTTAATAGTCAAAGTTGAATTGAGATCCACATGACGATTTTTTCGAAAATGTTACTTGTTAGCGTCATTTCCCGATGGGACGATTCAATTTTTTCTCCCTTCCAGTCTCGCCACAAATATTTCTTGAATGATACAATTACATGAAAGGAAGAATTCGCTGCTGCAGACTTATCGCAATCCTCATACAAATAGACTATTTATTCATATTTGTTTTACTTATACATTCCCTATTCAGCGTCAATTCACCTAATTCTCTGTCTCTGGAGCTGCGAAACTACTGGTGCGAAAAATTTTCTTCAAGAAATCTACCACATTTCCATAACATTGCTTCAATTGAGACACAACTAACAGCATCTACAGATATTCCAGCAGATTCCACAGTAAACACTATTGTATTTTCTTATTACATTTGTAATGTACACGCGCGTATTGTACATGTACAACACCCTCCTAAAAATAACAATCACGATCTGCTGACTGTTACCGTTAGAAGATACTTCCAGTGAAATTGATGGCGCCTGATCCACAATGAAGTTTCTAAGAATTTAGTAAACATTGCTCAGCAATTTTTAAATGGATTTCTGTGATTTAATTAAAAATTCTTCTTATCTTTCATTGAAAACTTGCAAATTTAGCATTTATTTGAATATTTAATTTCGCTATATATATTTAGCCCAACATTAAGAAGATAGTGGCCGATGGTCAAATGTTAAACTGTCTCCTAGTCTTATATTATTGTAGGAACATGGTATTTGTTTAGTATCAGTCAGTCGCTTTTTTATTTATAAATGCCAGTCCGATGACAAACAAGTAAGCGACTACATGCCAATCTGACTGTAACATTAATAAAACGACGGTTCTGTGTGTAGTGTTTGTGTGCGCCTCCACTTCTCCAGTAACAGTAATATGTATTCGTGTACATGTACACAGATAGATACCTATATGTATTCCAGTTTAAAGATGAATGTCCCTGACTGAATCCAAATGTGCAAAACAAGTCAAATGCCCTAATACACACACACACACATATTATACATAGGAAAAAGGAGCAGAGAGAGTGTTCTGGGAACAAGACACAGGACAAAAGGCATTTCAGCCTATTGTTTATAAATAATTAAGTTCACCTTATAAGCACATTACTAGAGAGATAGTGTGGAACAAGCCGTCGTCACACGACAGCCTACATTAAAGGCTGCAGAATTTGGACGTTTTATTTCTCTCTCTTTTACTACCAACTAACTACCAATCAGAGTGCTTTGCTTGAAATATCACTACTACGAATTTTATGGTGTCGACTGTGTGTTGTAGCAGATATTATTTGTTCATAAGGGAGAAGCCAAAGCCGAGAAAGAAGAGAATTCCACATTTACTCCTCTCTCTACGTAACGTACTACTTACTTACTTAGCTACACTTAAGAAACATATATGCACATACATATGTATGTAGTAGTATGTATAATATCGGTATAAAATACTATGCAGTAACTTCATATGGGAAGTAAGTGAGAGAGAGAGAGAGAACTGAATAGAATCCAGCAGACATGGCTGTCTCTTGTAACGAGCTATAAAATATTCACAAAAATTTCTTATTCAGGACGGAAATACTACATCTTTTCGCCTACTTGCTCTTTCCCCTGCCAAAAATTTCTGCTGACACACTCAATATCCAAAACCACCACCACCACCACCACTCTTTTCTTTGCCCGTCTGCTTGTAATACGCGAGAGAGAGAGAGGATGGGGGGGTTCCTCTTGCAGTGGTGGTGCTGCTATGCTTTCGTCTGTGTGTGAAAGTAAAAGACTTGTCTTGTCGTGTCATGTCATATCGCGTATCGTATCGCTTTCTTTTTTCCTGCATTGAGTTACCTTATGAATTATACTGATTCAATAGAATATCTGACGGGAGGAGCCGACTACTAAAACTCACCTTACATCACTGGCCCCGCTACTATTACGATTTCTTTTGTTCGACAATGTATTTTTATTGTCATCGTCTTTCTTCTTGTTGTCTTGCTTTTCTGTGAGGGCGCTGAATGAATGAAAATGGGGAGGAGAGAGACTCTTTCAAACGATTTCTTCACCTTTTGATAATTTAATTTGCTTTGCTATCTTTTCTGTAGTAGTCGTCTCGTCGTTCCCCCGCTCTTTGTTCCCTTTATTGTCAAAGAAGAAAAATCATTTTCAATTACGTGAAAAGGTACTTTCTCTCTTTCTCTCGTGTCCCTTATCTATTTACTATATTACAGAAAATCCAAAGACATTTTCATTATCAAATTATACACATTTATCACATTCCAACAACAGCAACAGCACAACTACTCGCTCGCCCTTCTTCGTATTCTTCTTCGCCCACGTACTACAATTCCCTCCTTTATGGATTAGTGAACAACAATTTGTTGCTCACTTTTATAACGCAACCACCGTAGTATAGCATCGTCCGCTGTACTTTTTTTTTTACTAATTTAAATTCTTGGGCATGAATGCATTCTAATCCTTTTCCAATACAAAGAAGGATTTGAGGATAAAAATTATATTTTAATTACTTTAGGAAATAATTTTGTATAAATAGAAGATGGAAGAGAAAGCTTTAATATGCTGTAATTATTTTCCAATGAAATTTCTAAGGACTTTACAATTTTAAGACATACGTAGTAATCAATTTTTAAAGCCACGTGGCAGTTTCTTAGTGAGTCCATAAAATTTTAGCGAATTTGCTGTTGAAAGTGTTGGAGAAAGAAATGTACTCGCCATACAATAATAGCATTTCTTTTTCATTTTTACAGTCTACTATGCGCTGCAGATAAGAGACCGCAAAGTTGAAGAAGCAATGTTTACTGGTTTTCTAAAAAGCTTCCCACTGTTTTCCTATCCATCAGAAAAAAGTAAATATGTTCCTCCTACAAGAAGAATCAGAGCACACACATAGAAAACCTCACTATATCCACCAACCACTCCCATTGGAGTGGCTACAATATTCTGTTGCCACATGCGAACCATACTAAAGCATTATTGCGGTTGAATTTATACTGTAATGGTAATGTATATGCATTGTGGACAAAATAAAAGAGGAAATGAAAAATCCTCTGGAGTTTTCGTTTAAAAAGAACAACATGAAATAGAAATGTCTATCTATTTTTCACCACCGTTCCTATCGCTCAATCAGTTTATATCTTCGGTGCGAATCAAGATGCAGAGCAACGGCAGCGGCAGCAGCGACAATAACGAAAGAGAGGCTAAAAAGACCACAGAAATAAATAGAAGGACCCCCAGTCGGGTGTTGATTCTATTGTTGTCCCGAGAACAGATCAGAGATATTAAAATCCCTGCAGGCCAACCCACGTACCTAAGTCTCAACTCTCAGTGCCTTGGAGCCACAGCTCTGTGACAAACAGACACACACAGTGAGTCCACACCTTCAAATCGACGACTCAACTTCTATTTCTATTCCAATCGGAATTGGAATCTAAATCTAAACTGAAATGAGCCCAAATCAAATCTTCCATTCCATTCCCACTGAAGCTCAACAAGCTTTTCCGTTCTTTTTCTTGCTTTCTCTCCGTATCTCACACTGTGTGCATGTGTCCTATAGGTTAGAAAGTCAAAGTCAACCTGAGTATTGCCGCTGCTGCTGCTGTAGCGAAGTAGTCTCGTTGCAGGGTCTAAGTACAAAGAAAATTCAAGTAGAAAATTCGTCCTTTGTATGTATGTGAGCAGGAAGAATGAGGATATTCCATCTATTTCTTGCCGGATTTATCTCGGTGGCTTCTCTTCTCTCCACTCTGCCATTGCCATCAGTACACAGGCCAACTTTCTTGTGTGAATGTCACCCTGGTGTGGTCTTCTCTCTCTCTCTCTCAAATCCCCTAAACTCGCTCGCCTTGACTTTAGGACACTATAAGTTCACTTTTCTATTCTGTTGCATTTCCAATCTAACCAAGCTGACTGCAATGTCTTTTTCCGTTCCAACTCTCAACTGCCCTACTATACTTTCACTGGTTGTAATGGTACAAATACTAGTACCTCCCATGCATACCTACTACTACTACCTTCCCAATGATACTACACTGTAAAGCAATCAGGGTTTGTAGAAGGAAAATGGGAAGTAACGAATAATACCTGGGAAAATGGGAAATAGCTAATAATAAAGCGAGAAAATGGAAAATTTAACTGGAATTTGCCCCCTTTTCCAACGAGAGAAATGGGGAATAGCCAAAAAAGACGAAAATGGTAAATTTAAGAATTCCAACTTTTTCCCATCCCACTGGGAAAAATGAACTTTGGTGGGAGGATTGCAAACCCTGAACTGAATGTATGTGAATTTACCAAAAAGTAAAGTGCACTATAGGATTCTACCGTGTGCAGTGGTGGTAGTAGGGGCACTTTGAACAAGAAACTAAAGTGAAACTGTGGGTATTGTCGACGAGAATGGAGCAAGTTGGAATTTCTCCAAAACATTGATATTTCCTTTCTTATGCCATTTCAATGGATGTGATGGGATCTCATCTTATCTATTTTCCACTCATATCATATTACCCACAGATATTCCGAGTTGACAATAGCCACTAACTTTCTTTGACCGCAGTTATTTCTTCTTTTCGCCTCAAAAATGTCAAGTCTATTGACGTCACGTCATTTCATGTCAAATATCAGGCTACTGCTACCAATTCCCCCAAAAAGAAAAAAGAAGAAACATACCCAAAAAATATTTCAATTACCTTTTGTTTTCAGTAGCACACAATCATTTCACTTCAGTAGCTTTTCACTATGCAGAATCCTCAATTCTCGAAGAAGCAATAAATATTACACTGTGGAAATAATTCCCAGAAACGTTCTCCAGCGAAACTCAAATAAAAACAATATCCATATAAATGCTAATAAATATGAGATCTCAGGACGATAGACACTCAATTAATCAAAAGATTTTAAATAATTGGCGGTGAAAGGCTTGTATCTTCAATTAACTCATTAGTAGCGGTCAATGTGTGTGTTGACGCTCATCATCGCGGCCTAGTTTAATAAATGAATTGAAATAGTCAAATACATTGGAATAGTAGAAACCTCTCAAGAATACGAGACAATGATTGTGTAGGGCTTTCCAAAGGGCTTTCACCATTCCCTCTCTCTCTCACTCACTCTCAAACAACAAAGCAGAGCAGCACACGAGAGCTGAAGCATTTCAAAGCGTTTTGCTGTTGTAAGTACCTATAATGATTGCAGATGCAATAAACTGTCAACGAAAGAAGAAGCACTGTGCGTATTTATGTGCACAGAAATTTCATCAGTGGAATTTATGACGTTTTGGCTGCTTTTTGAAGGTTCTGACTAAATCTCTGCTGCCTTTTGCACTTTGCTTTGTATTGCTTTCTCCTCCTTAACAGCCTAAATGGCAAACAGTAGCGGTTCTGCTTGAATATAAACATTTACATACTAATACAGCCCCTGTAAAGTGTAAGCGGTGACAGAGATATGCATTGGAGTGCTTAGGAGAGTGGAAATGGCACAAGAAGCTTCTCGAGTGCCTAACTAATAAATCAATTTAAGCAGAGAGAGAGGAGAGGAGAATTTGCATGTTATCAAGAGTCATTAGAAAGTTTTGGGAAGAGACTGTCAGGGTAAGTACAAGTACTTTAACACCACACTCCTCTCTCTCTCTCTCTGCTTGTGTACCACTGCTACTACTTATTGCATTTTACGTGCAAGAACGGTCTTCTTGAAGCACTTCCGAAGGCAGAGCCTAGCAATCATGGATGTCACGACGACGGGTCGTGTACGTAATTGCGTCCTGCTACTTCCACAGTGTCAACTTCCGAAGTATTTTTCTCTCACCAAAATATTTCACTATTAGATAAACGAAGTGAGTTCTTTCGCAAATCAATAAAATAGGAACAGTGTAGCTTAGCTTCTATGAATAAAGTTTACAATTATTATTTATTTGATTGTAAAAAGTCAAAGAAATATTAAATATATTGCTGCGGGATTTCAGAAAGCAAACCGTGTGTAGTATCACATTTCATGGGTGCATTGCAAAAGTATTCTTAGCTTTTCCTGATAAAAAGCAACATTTTGGAAAGTTGCATCGGGCGGTACAAGTTGATTGAATTGATTTTATTTGGCGGCGGAGAAGCGTCTTCCATTATTTCTTAGGAGATGAAGAAGAAGAAGAAGAAGAGCAGCCGCATAGCACAGAGACCAGATGGTCCCTGTAGGATTTAACTATAAGCTTGAAACAAGTTAAATTATATAACATTTATTGTTAGTATCAACAGAATCGACAGGAGAATTTCAGTTCACTTTTCTCCGATAGTAGTACATAAAGGAATCTAGCCAAGCGAATTCAGCGGCAGCACACAAATGTGTAACTGTAACTAAACGAAACTAAAGAATTTCCTCTGCTAAAAAGGAAGCAATGGATGGAAGTTGACTACATGGTTAGACTGCGGATTTTCTCAACTTTGTATTTTATTATGAAAAAAAACTCGTAGATTTACCCTTGGCAAGGAGAGAGAGAGAGAAATTGGAGTCCGTTCTGTTCGGATGTGAAAGGAAAGAGAGAGAGAGAGAAACATAACATACAGCAACAGTGCGTAGCAATGTAGTTTTGCTTTGGGGCTACAAGTAAAAGCGATAAACGTGCTCACCTTCGCACGCTCCCTGCATATAAATCGACAAATAGGCACTCACTCACTCTCTCTACTACTCCTCTTCAGATGACGAACCAACGAGTAACGAGTCTCTCTCTCTCACTCGCTCCTGCACTGTTCCACCATACAGGGTCACCTTTTCTCCCGACAACGTGCACAGAAAACTGCCAGGCCAGTAATTCCGAATTTACAGTTGAGCAAAAACAAATAGTGGCGCGTATAAAAAAGCAATACTTTCCTAATATCAATATTTCTCAAAAGAACTTTCGCTTTTCCTTTCTCCCTGTATCGTTAATATTGCATTCCGCCTACCCTCACTTACGTATTGTGCATTTCGCCGACAATTCAAAACCAGCAGAACAGAAAGTATAGAGTAGAAAGGCTATTTGCTCTCTGTGTGTGTGTCTAGTAGACCCATTTGAAATTTTACGCTTACCACCATTCATACAGCCACACACTACTATTATTCGTATGCACATACTACTACATAATATGTAACTTTCTTCGCCTTTCACTGCAATACTTACTTCTGTACTGTAGAAGTCTCAGACACAATCACAAAGCACAGCGGATTCCCTTTCCCTATATTATATAAATGTAAGTAAGTATACAGCATCAGGAGCTAGGAAATGCCAGTTTGAATATCTGGTGAATTTTTGATTTACAATTGGGAAACCGAACGATACAGCAGACGCTCTAGTACTCTACTACTGGTGGTAAGAAGAAACAGATGAAAAAAGCGCAACAGCCCACACCAAAAAGGCAGATTTAAGGAAAATCTCATGAAAAACCGTAAGGAAATACACAAATACATAAAATATGGAAAGGAGAATCTACAGGCTGGCTTAGTGGGACTTGGCCCCGGCTCACAGCCTTCCACCACTCCTAAGCATACAGAATTCAGAGTCTACACCATGCACTAAACATGAGTAGGTACTTTATAGAGAGAGAAAGGGAATATTATGAAAGGGAAATAGAAGAGCGGAACTTTTTCTGAATGAATAAGTGACGGGACAGCTCTGAATATTCGTCAATAAGAAAACCAAGTCAAATACAATATTCTCACACACGTCGCATACAAAGAAAGAGAGATCGACGCTTGTGTACAAAATACTAGCCAAATGGAACTAAACAGCAAAGTGTGACTCACAATCAAATCAGGCGCTGTAGGTGTGCTCCTGCTTTGCCATCACTCTAATGTATAACTGTACTATATATAAAGTATAGAAAATAATATTGCTTTGCTTTTCGCCACGAGTCACGTCGAGTGCTGTACAATATTTCTTTACGTTATTACTCTCTCTTTGTGTAAGTATAAGCTTATACTCAAATACTAGTAGTTGACTTGACACTGTTTCCTTTCGTTTGGCTTTTGACTAAAAACCCACACGATGATTTTAGGTCGACTTTTCTTTTCTTAAAGATACGCTTATACGTTCATGTTTCTTAGCTTTTTCCACAACTTTCATACGTACAAGATATTGTGAAACTCTAAAACTCCACTAACTCCTTTTCCAATGTATTGTACATACGTAGCCAATACTTCTACACACGTAGATTCGACTACAAAGCCCCAGCAGAACACACAGCGTGGCAAGTGGAACTTGTGCACATAGCTGGGCGAACTCCACTCAGATTTTGAGGTCGAGTTCAAAATGAATGTACTCAGAACTCTTCCACTACGAATGAGGTGAGTTTGAACGGAGTGCCCGTAATATAACTCAATTGAGGTTGAGTTCAAGCTTTGTTTGAGGTGAGGTCTATTCGTTGAGTTACGGTACTTGTGCCCAGCTATGCTGATGCATTGTTTATCCACAGATATAATACATATAAGTGTACGAGGAGAGAAAACAGAAGTAGTAGCATAAGTACACCCATCTGTTTAGCCCATAATATATATATATAGGTATTACTAGAAGGAATCCATATATAGTGTTTCATTTCGTTTGGCAGTTGCAGAATCATTCATCCGAATTCTTTTGATCAAGTCCGCTCTGATTCAACCTGCTAGATCCTTGCTCACACAGGCTTCTTCTTGTGCCTTAGCTTCTTTGTTCATTTATTTTCCACAAAACACCTACAGCATACTACTGCACGTATGTGCAGATAAATTGTACGCATTAAGGGCAACGCCAGTAGTTGTAGCAGTCTCACATAAAAACACAGCACTTACACATACTAGAACATTCACATACACACAGAAGCAAGAAAGTAAAGACGAAGAAGTTCCCTCTCTCTTTCTCGTTTGCTGTGTGCACAAATCAACTTTTTCCCACTAACAAGAAGAGCGGTGGCGGCGGAAACAAAACAATTCGTCCCTACTATAATACATCTGTATATACTTATATGCAGTAAGTACTGTATGCTAGATGTATTTATGAATATATTTGAAAAGGCTTATATAGATACAGAAAGAAGAGCCAATTGAATAGGTGGAAGTATGGCTGCTGGGGTGCGAGCTTTTCTTTATTGGACTTTGGGTGAGAAATAAAGCAAAGCAATGGTAAATGCCTTCTTGGCTTATTACACAGATAGTTACTGGCAGTGAGTGTGGTTGGCTGTGTGTGTGTGTGTGTGATGTTGTAAGTAGACCTCATTGTTACTTTCCCTCCGTCTTCACAAAACTGCCTTTGTGACTTTTAATGAGACCGACATGACACATGACGGCCAAACACAAACAAAGCGAAGCAAGAGCACCAGCCCCAGACATGGATATTCATTCTTTCAGCCAGACTTTTCAATATAGAGACTGAGAAAGAGAAAGAGAGCAAAGCACTTGACGTGCTATTCATTTTACAATGCTAATATAGGTGGCAAGGAGTTTTTCCAAGAAATGAATGAGTTCACAAGTCAAGTGAAGCAATGTAGTTTCACCCTGTGTTAATATGTACATAGCGCGTACAAAGGTGAGCTGAAATCAAAATTTAGTTTCTTTAATATAAGCAATAAAATTTGACTGGGTCTGCTGAAATGAAAGGAGAGAGCGAGAGAAAGTTAGTAAACTACTAGACACAAACTACTCGACGAGTACATAGTGACACGACGCATTATTAGCCAGAGATCTACAGACAGACACAGGGAAGAAAAGGGAGAGAGCGCCTTCCATCATACAAATACGAGTGGCAGAGGACGGCGAATGCGAATAAGGGAAAAGAAAACCAAAGAAAAGTCAAGTGAAGAGAAGTAAAGCCACGAGAAGAGGTTCTTTTCTCTGCTGTTGTGTGATATGAAAGAGAGCTTCAGTAGGATTTGCTCTGTTTACTTTGGGGATCTCAGATGAGCCAAATAAGTTGTGTGTAGTAGCTACCCTGTACTCAACTCCTGCTGTACTCCTTTGATACATTTGCAATAGGAAAGGGGCTCTGGCATGGCAAACAACCGTGAATGTGTCAATACACCATTTACTTAATAAAACAACGTGGAAATATTTCTCTTTGGCAATACCAACGAGCAATGCCTTTAAAGGGAAAGGGTTCAGCTTTTCCTCTCTCTCTCTCTCGCTCCCCACATCATCGCACTACTGGAATTATGAACTTTGATAGCAAAATCCGTGCAAAAGAGAAAATTCAATCGTACGGATAATATTCCTCTTTACTTAGAACAAATACTAGGTGCGTATTTAGAGGGGACCAGGGGTCGCATGCCCCCCTCCCCCAGTTGACATTTTGAGAACCGGAGATCTTTTCACCATTAATGGTTGTGTTTTTATTGTTAATAAATAATAGTAAATATTCCAGTTTGAGAACTGCATTTCGTCTGGTGGAGAATTAAGACAAATGAATTATGTATGCACGAGAGGGCATTTAGTATTGCTGACAAAAAAGTAAGTACGTAGCTCTAGAGCTGCAGCACACCACAGGGTTTGGGTAAAAGCAATAAAATTCAGTTTAGACGATTTACGGCACAATTATAATTTATGAGTGTGGCTCTACATGTTCAATTGTCATTTGGCTAACAAATCAACTGAATTGTAATCATATCACTTTTGACTTAGTACTCTAGTCAAAGGTTTATCTGAACGACGAGGAAAAGTGGTCAATCTCTAGGATTTATTGCATGCACAACACATTAACTCCCTAATAATGCCAAATGCCCACATTACATTCGATGTGCCTACTATAAATACTTTTTACTTAGATCAATTGAAACGTTGTATACTACATATATATAAGTACATATGTATATGTATTATACATAAGTTGTACTAGATAAATATAAATATATTGCAATACAATGAACAAGTTATTTTTTGGATAACTTTTCGTTTCAATCGGACTAAACGTGCAAAATGTCATGGAAGAAGTCAAGTCAAGTGAAGGAGGAACAAGTCTGGAACAGAAACTACATATTTCTCCTGCAGGCTTTTCTTCACTTGATTTCCCTTATGCTCTCTCACATTCTCTCTCGCACAACTGTCCCCACCCACGTACAATGCACATTCGGCATAGACCAGAGAGCAAAGAAAGAAAACTATACTAGTAAAGAAGGAGAAAAGAAAGACCTCGACCTCATTAGCCAATTGCGTTACTAAAATAGCCGGCTGTTTGCCAAATGGCAAACGAGAAGAATTACATCATAGTCACTGCTCACACAATTCTCTCTTCGTATTGAAATGGAATGCGCAGGGAAGGGAACACTCACACAGACTTCCTAATAACAGAGACTTCGCTAAACCAGTTTTACTTTAATAAGGGTATATAATTTAAAAGTAAATTAATTGTTACTTTAAAACAAAGATAGCAATTTTTTGAAATTACGCCACCCAGTAAATTTCCAAAAAATGTAATAATAAGTAGTAAACACTTATTGAAGATTTTTGTGGGCCACAATTGATAAATAAAGGTTTGGCTATTACAAATCGTATGAAACTTTAACACATCGTATATTTAATTTGAAAATTTATAACAGGGATCACAGTACAAAATTTACGATAAGTAGGTATTTGTATGTTCATGTAGAGAATGTATCGCGTACGACATTGGGTAACATTGAATTGCAAATCAATGAGTGTACAAGCGTTTTCAGCAACTTTTCCTTTATTAAAGGTATTGCCAAGGTGGCTGTTTTTTGTGTGCCGCACTTGTTCATGAGTACACACAGAGATATAATAGACACACAGTGCAGTAGTGCAATACTGACTTCATAGTGAAATACGTGGCCATGTGTGTGTAATCTAAAATCGTTTTGAACATCGAGTTCTTTCTCATTGCCAATTAAATAAATCAATAACTTGAATTCTTATTGGGCAAATGTTAGCCTTCTTCCAATGCGATATTTTTCCGATTAGACTGTCTGGACGGTAATACCATGGCATTTGGCTCCATATTCATGTATACGTAGCAAACCGGTTCTCTAATCACATTGTACATACATTAGTGTGGTGGACAGCCGCCGTCGACCTTCTTACGCTCTAGTACTGTTCTAATGATTGGCCTATTGAATGCACTCATTAAGGGATTTTTAATTAATAGTGTAACTCTGTGTGTGCTGTTTCAAAAATCAGCAGATGTCTACGTAAATTTAAATAACAGATTTATTAGTTGGTATGCTGAACTTATTTTCTAATTTTAATTGCTCCCTGTGTGTATATACGTTATAATTTATAATATAACGTATTTAATGGGTTGTGTTGCAGAACTACTAGGCGCCACTTTGCAAACTTTGAATAATAAGGCACGGAGAGTTGCATAAACTGCCACTCGTTCTATCCTCTTTATGGCTGAAGGTATGTTTCTTCCATTTCATAGCCCTTGAAGAATTTATGAGTAACATTTATCATGTTGTCGCATTATTTAAATATTTGACATTTTTTGTTGTCTCAACTCTGTATGCACTGTCTAATATTACTTGACAAAATATGCTACGTCGTCAAAAATGCGACCAGTCAACCAGAGACAAGCAGTAAACATTTTTTAGAAAAAAAAGGTCACACTACAATATTTCAAATTTTGCCATATTTTTCTATACGAAAACAATTTTTTCAGCTTTTTCACTTAGGAAACAATATACTGAAGCGTACAAACCATTAAATACCCTCTCAAGTTTAGGAATGCCCCAAATAACATCACAGTATAGCGATTTTTGCTACTGTCTTGTAAATATGACACGTATTTCACAATTACTACGTACGTAGGCAATACCATCTCACAGCCACACAAACAAGGAAACAAGAAAAAGGTCACGATTTCTCGAAAATGTTTTTTGCAAGTGTGGGCAATTTTTTGGTATGAGTGGTGGGGGAGCTTTTGAGCGTTTAGTTGAGATTGTAGCACACAATAAAATTTTCGCTGAGGACTAGGATTATAATAGCGCCTTGGAAAGGAAAAGCAGCATTTTTTACTTGAACGTAGTAAGTAAACCTCTGGACTACTTATGTTCACAGCACACGAAAGCAGACGGAGCGCACGTGAGTGCTCTCCGTACACAGAAAACAGTACAGCCTTTCACGAACCACATTCATTTTCATGTCTAATCCGGTGAAAACAATTTTTCATCGTGTAGTGTCTGCCTTCCTTCCAACTAACAAGACAACACATACGGTCAGATGAAAGAAAGTGGCGAAAAACATGCTCTCTCTCACTCCCTATAAAAAAAATCCAACCAAGAAGAATCCACCTCATTTTATCTTTTACTTCTCTACTTATATTTCAGCAGTCCCTCCCAACACGCATATTAGCACGGTACAAGCAGCAATTTTATTTTCAATTTTCTCCCTACAATAAATACTTTCTCAGAGGCAGAGAGAGAGAGAAAGAGATCCCGTTCAAGTACATAAAAAAATATTTCACTGGTGTAATAATAAAAATAATGATTTTAATACTCAAAGAAATTCAAAACAATTTTTACGGTTTATAGCATTGAAAATTAAATATTCACATCTCCTATATAATACATATACCCTATACCATAATATACAATCGTATCTACGTATAAGATGAATGTGTACTAATGCCTGTATAGTACAGCTAAATGAATGTTTTATGGCACGATGCTTTATAACCATAGTATTTCTGTACTCTATGGTCTTTATGATATTCTCCTCTTTCGTATCTACGTATATGATGAATGTGTACTAATGCCTGTATAGTACAGCTAAATGAATGTTTTATGGCACGATGCTTTATAACCATAGTATTTCTGTACTCTATGGTCTTTATGATATTCTCCTCTGTATTCTGCCATAAATGACTGTTCTCTTCTAAAGACAACATTTGATAGTCTTTTTTATACTTCTGTGTGATGTTATCATGAAGTAATTCCATTGCCAACAAATGATGGGATAGAGCCTGGCTCCGATAACGATGATTTATTTCACCCCTCTACTCCAATGCTCGCCATATAAATCTATAGGCTGCTCTTCTACTATATAAATATATCCAAACTACAAACGGATGAGCTACTACCATTCAGACTTACGACTAAACTACGTAGCATACCTGAATATAGTAAATAGTAGTTCTGCCGTTAGATTACATTATATTGCCTTATATACTAGTTGTCTTGTCTAGGATATTTCTCATATATTTTAGGAGACCCTTGAGGCTTGTATTTTGCGAGATGAAGCCTCATTTTATTTTGCATATTTATTCCAACACCCCAGAAGCACTAAGACACACACACACACACACATGAACAAGGAAAGGGTGTACAAGTAGCAGAGGAAAGAGATCAGCAGCCAGCATCCAACGCAACTCTTTTAGTTTTATACGTGGCCCAACCTGCTTTACATTATATTACACTGCCACATACACTGCATTACTTATGCACATACATTTATGCCTTCCTTTTCCTCTCTTGGTGTGTGTGTCTGTGTGTGTAGTCAAGCAGCCAGCCAGCTACAATTGCTAACTATGAACCTAAGGATATATAAGTATGGTGTCTGTGTGTGTGTGTGTGTGTCTCTCTCTCTCTCTCGGATCTATTTCCATGCTCCATCGTCGTCGTCAAGCTTTTCTTCGTGTTGTTTTACCGTCATATTTTCACCCTGCAAAAACTTAAGTTCTCACAAAGTTCAGAAGCAATTTGCTATTCTCCTCTTCTGCATAATATTATCCGTGTAATGTCTATGAGTGAAGGTGAGAGAGAGAAAGAGCCATTTAGCAATGACTTGACTTGACTCAGTCGCTATTTCTGTGCTAACACTAAAAGGAGCACAACGATACGTGAGCTACACGTTTAAGTCAAGAATGTAAGTACCTTAGTATGTACTATGTACAATAGGGGAATGCTATATACAATATTATCAAGCAGCTTCTCTACATACATAAGTTACATAGATTGGACAAGTTTCACCTTCCCACTGGCTTCCTTCCTTCCGACTTTCTTAACTTCACTTTCTCCACGCTTCGTGCACAATTTAACGAGGAGAACAACCCACCACCACCAACAACCAGAACCTCGGAATTTACTGGGAGACATTCGAATGCACTACTATTATAATTGGACCTGTGCTACGTAAGTACACTAATACTGCGTAGTTATGCAGCCTAAAGTACCTTTAGAAGTAAGTGTGTACTTCTATAGTATATATGTTATGGGGGGCGCGCGGTGAAAGCAGCACTGGCAAATACATCCCAATAACCAGAAAAGGCCAAAATAAACACGTTCAATGTAGAATCAGCCACACGACTATTAAGTACGCGTAAAATGCAATCACAACAAAGTATACCTCTAGGACGATAATTTCTTGGCTCATTTGCATTGTATCCCTATCTTGGAATACGTAAATTTTGAAATTTCTTAATTTTAAGGGGTTTCACAAGGTTTTAAATAATTCTAATATTTTATTTATCTACCAGCACAATTAAAAATCTGTACACCATTTCATTAATATCACTCTATTATAATAAATGAGGTAACGGCGTTCCCTTTGATAGAAATTGAGACAAAGCACAGCTGTGAACATGATCACTATTTACTTTCCTTTTACTATTTTGATTGCCTGGATATTTGGAAAAGATTGGAGAAGCGATGAGCTCGTATAAAAATCGACGAAAAATACCTGTAGACATTCGTTGTGCATTCTCAGAGAACAACAAAATCCTATTTGAGTTTCAACTAAAATTCGTGGAAGTCTCACAGTTTCTAGTTGGTACAAAGATACGCGTATTTCAACAGTAGCAGCAGGGAGATGATATAGTTTGGCCACCCTTCATATTTTCCAAGCCTTTTTGTAGGTCTCCCTTCTACTTCACTATATTGTATTACAATTTTTGTAGTTCAGCTCAATTGAACTTTCTCTAAGCTTATTCCGCTACAGGTTTCTCTTCCACTAGTAGCTATATACCTCCCTGTTATATAAAAACAAACTAGACGTCGATATAAATATCTGCACGTATACAACAGGCTCTTTTTGCACTATATAGCCATAGCCCAAGTAGGTACCATCTAAAAGCACAAACACCTACACAGCAGCACCGTGTCGAGCACAAAGAGAAAATATTGGTTTGTCTTTTATTCCAGGAAAGCAGCAGCAGCAGCTACCTCCCTCGAAAAACACATACTAACCTCTCTATATGAGTCAGTAGCTACAACTAGTAGCACAATTTTGAGTCCACACACTCAGACAGAGACAACATCGTTATTTTGCTTCTTACTTCACGTGTTGGACTTTCTTTTTACATTACAAAGAGAAAATGCTCAACCAGTAGTTCCAGAATTGAACTCTGAGAGCCAACGAATGAAGAAGCAATGGGAAAAAACCTGATTGTGAGTTTCCTAGTAGTAAAATGAAAGTAAAGAGACGAAACAGAAACTTTGGTGGTGCATTTTCCTGTCCAATGACTTTTCCCTTCATGTCGCTTCACTTGTTTCATCAGCAGCAGCAGCAGCAGCAAACGGACGATATGATCCACAGTCTCTCTCTCTCTCTCTCTCTCTCTCTCTCTCTAAGCGTATCGCATCGTAATATGGTGGAAAAAATCAATTTCGCCATCTTAGACACAACGATATTAAGTTGATATGTTTCAGGAGGACTGGAACGACGACGACGGAGTTGCGAGAAGACAAGACAAGATGCTACAGGTCTGACGAGTCGACAGTTCACTTCAAATCATGCTGGTACTCTTTTCCTTTCGGTTTACGACTTTAATACATCTCCCATGATGCTTATCTCTTTAGAGAGATCAACAGACTCTATACAGTACCTAGTTAGTGCAATGGAGACAGCAGCAGCCCTATCACCACATGAGACAATATCCTGCTACTTATCCTGAATCGAGACGAGCACACTCTCCTTTTACTGGTTATACTTTGGACTTGTCCCCTTTGAAGCCATACAACCACCACCACCATTCCTTCTCTTCCTCTGAAAGGGAATCTTTAAAATTGTTTTTTCACAGAGGAGAGAAATGCAACTTGCAAGAGAATGCTAATATCCTCCCACACACACACACAAAATACCTTCTGTCATCCTGGTACAAAGAGAGAGAACGACTATTTGTAAAATGCAAATTGTTATAGTATATATATAGATGTAAACTCCGGTTGCTCATATAGGGAAACAGCATTAGCAACAAAACTGGCAATTTAATGGTTTACTCTGTGGCACACAGAAAAAAGTTACATGTTGCTCTGCTCTGGAAATAAAGATATAGGAATATATGCTTGAACAGAACATCAGATCAGAGTATATCTGTGCACATAGATCTGTGAGTTCTGTTCTACTGACTGGAACTGAGCTACGACTTCATGCTTTGTCAACTCCTTTTCTCATTCCACCAGAACGCAAATGCAAAAACCCAACAAGACTCATTACAATATAACACAATAATGCACTACAGCACTTTCTCATCGTACTATTTACATCGCCGCGCAATCCTTAAACACAGTGGTCGTACAGTCAGTCTGTGCACAACCAGAGCAGCTCTAGGCAGTGGCTACATTACAATATTAGTCCCACTCATCTTACTTTCAGCGTAAAATACATTATACTAAACGGAATGACTTTATTATGCAACGTATAGAGAGAGAGGGCCGTCGCCGCTCTCACAATTCCTATAAGCAGGCATTTACCTAATATCCATTAACTTACAACTTATCGTTTTGCCTACTATATAATACAATATCGCCTACTATTTAGTATTGACGACATTGCATATGACTTTTACCAATGTCCAATGTACATACATGTATAACATTGTAAATGTACATGACATGACAAACGAAAGGAATATAGCAGTCTCATTTTCCTTTGCATTTCCTTTGAGTTTTACATTATATTAGTAGACAGGGAGTGGTGTATCGCGTCTGTGAAAAAGCGTCGCCGTCTTCATAGGAAAGGGGATATGCAGACTCTAGAGATTCCTTCCTGTTTTAATGCATCTTGAATAAATGTGGTCTCGTTAGCCGAGTCCTCATTATGCAAATTATTCTGTAAATTGAAGAGGAGACTCTATTGTTCGTTCCCATCCAACAGGCACATGGTACGTATACTTTCTTTCTTGCTGCCAACACAGCAACGCAACAACCTCCTCTAATTCCTGAATATATAGACTCATCGTACACGTCCACAGCAACCAAACTTGTAAATAGTATTCCACTAAAATCAGTGGGTTCATATTGTATGTGTTAGTAGTAGGCTGTAGCATTCTTCTTCCTCCTCAAGAAGAAGAAGTAGAAGCAGAGATGGGGAAATGTGGGAGAATCTTTCTAACCAGTTCAAATATATTTATGTTGTAGAGTAGTTTAGCCCTGTTTTACATAAAGAAAATGTTCGGGCTCCCTGCAACTAAATAATTCACAGGACATTTCTTATTTCATACTGGAAACCCTGAAAGAATATTGAGAACCCTGTATAGTGCTAAATAGCACCTATGTACTACACTACACTATGGAAGTAGAGGGTACCACTATGTAATATATAACATAATATACTTCGGCTGTACTTTTGCTTATTGTTTCATCACAGTGTGTATACTACTTGTAGTGGCGTTTTTCTATCTATATATTTAGTATTATATAATACCTTTAAGCGTATGTTTTTCTGTCGTGTCCCTATCTCTTCCCTGTTGTGTGTGTGTGTGTGAGCAAAAGTAAACCCCAAATCTTTTCTTAGGAGAGCCAAAGTTAAATTCACAACTCAAGAGCCTTTTACTATGGTTTATATAAACACTCGAGAGGAGAAGAAGAAGAAGGGAGAAGACGAAAACAAGTCAAAGGAGTGCCATGCAAATGCAACAGAGTTTCCTTGCTTTCTCTCTCTCTCTCTCTCCTTTGCATGTAGACTTTACTTTACACTTGTTTCACAGAGAAAGTACCTACACACAGATACACACAATAGGACAATAGAAAATACAATACATACAGGCCACGCCATGCTCCACTAAAGTAAATGTAAATATAAAGTCAAAGGAAGAAGAACAAGAACCCACAAGTTTCTTCATTCTAACAGAACATATTAACTTTGAAGGGAAATCCCAAAACAATTCTTACACATAGCACACACACACACAGTCTTCTTCTTAGAACAGCACCAGCTATCCTTTATAAAGCGTCTTCATTCTCAAACTATTTTCTGGAGATCACTTCTCGCGCTCGCTCTCTTTAGAATTTGCACACATAACATAACATAATATATAAGTATATAGGGGAAAGCACGACACACTTTCCCCTCCTTCCTGTATTTACCATTGTATTACTACTGCTGATATAGCCGTAAACAAATTCAACCTTACTATATACTAACACCACCAATGATAGCAACAGGCGTGAATTGAACTGAACTCCGCGGCTCACCTTTCTTCTCATTGTTAACACCAATAATTTCCTCATTTTCAGTCACGAACATTTTATTGAAGCTGAAAACTTTTAACCGTCCACAAATATTCTTGTGGACCCTGCACACCAGCACTGCACATTTTCAAATGCTATCTAAAGGAGGACAAACTAAAAGTTCACGCATGTATTTATATTGTCATTGCATGTAACACTTTCTCCTCCTCACTGCTGGTCATAACACTTTCTCCTCGCCGCTTCTTTACAGCGAAAATGAAATGTAATGATACGAATGATGATAATACTTTCTCTTTTTTTGTAGTGACCCTATTACCCAACCTAACGTTAAAAGTAGTAAGCACCAGGTTTGCATAACAAAGAATTCCATAAGACTGCATAAAACACACACATGCAGAATCAATGTAATATTATATTCAAAGGGAGCAGTGAAAAAGTAGTTGAAGGGAGAGAAATTCAACTTGTACAGCATACTCAAGAGAATCGGAAGGAGAAAGGAGCTGCTTCTTACAAGGAATGAGGGGAAATTCAAGAGTTCTCCACTCGGAACGACGTGGAGTCTTAAATATTAACTCCAGTTGGCCAAAAAGCCGAGTACACAATGAGTCTCTCCTTTGATGTCACATCAGTTATGTCACACCGGTTGTTATTATAACATATTTGTGTAAGAGGTCGTCTTGTGCTCTGACACGCCACTTGTATCACAACAACCTATGTAATACTTACCACATAACTAACCAACTCATCTAAAAAGGAAAACCATTAGCACAAAGGTGATACTGTAAATATGTATATAAATATGTGTACTATAGTAATAGTGATAAGTATAGCTAGTTAAAGCTTTGCATAGAGCACCACCACCACAATAAAAAATGTATTTATACTTTTATTAGTAGTGTAGTATACTTTTGTATGGTTTAGAGCATACAACATGTATAGTTGATAGATAGAGCATAGTAAATATGCATTAGATCGCATAACTCACTCACGTCTACATAAATACGTCATAATAGAAACGGCACATTGTCACCTGGCCACCACCACCACCTATTTGCTTTCATCCTGGTCGTGTGTAGCCTGGGAAATACATAAAGGAACGCTTCAAGTGTTACTACTTTACTTTTTACTTTGAGTTCAAGTAACATTGCTGTGAACTTGTTTGGACAGAACGTTGAACGCTGAATGAATGTGTGAGTGTGAATGCAGGAGTTTGCTTGCCTTTGGCGTAAATATTCTTATTATTACTTATTTGTCAAGTTTTTTGTTGTGTAATGTATCGTGGCGTAGCAAGAAAGCGGAATGAATGATGTGGCCCGGTTTCTTTTGTATCTTACTTGCCTTTGCTGACTGTTAACTATTAAAGTAGTGGAAGTGGTGTGGCGAATGCATAAACACATTTCTGTACATCGTAATAGGAAGTAAGATATCTGAAGCATGAGAATTATTAGAGGGAAATATTGTGAAAACAAGGCTCACCCCTTTCCGCCGACCCACCTAAAATGTTATTTATTCTGGGAAAATTTACGTAAAGATGCAGATAGCTCATATAAGAATAAATTTTTGGTGGCGAGAGGGAAATAAGTAAGTGGAGTCGGCAGACGTCACGTATAAGTCTGCACGTCACAAACATACAATTAACTTGGGCCACAGTTGAAGTGACTATGTTCACAAGATGCATGGCGAGCTAACAAGCGAAATCCTTATAAATAGTATCTACTCTTTAAAAGAGAGAAGAACATTTTCCTTTTTATTTGCTTGGATGATTTTTAACTTTTTTCTCTCCTTGTTGCTGCTGTCTGTTGGCTTGGCTGACTGACTTGTATTGGCCTAGGCCTTACTTTCTCTTTGGTATAGGGCACACACACAACACACAGGAGGCAAAAACATTTCGAGTAGCTATAGAGATGCTTGTAAAGTTTTAAATGAGAGAAATTACAGATAGAAACTCGTAGGGTGCATTCGAAATGGAGAAGAATGTTTTGTATGCGAGAGAGAAAGCTATTTAGTCGAGTTAAAGGCATCAGATAGGGAAAGCGAATGGGGAAAAGCAGCAGCAGAAGAGAAAGAGAGCAGAGAGTCGCAAGACTAGATTCGTTTAGAAAAACAGCAGAAAAGGGCTCACTTCACTTGAGTTCAGTTGACTTGACTAAACTTGACTTTACGACTCTGCTCCAATGTATAAAGTAATGTAATGCAAAGCATGTTTACAGCATCTGTGAGGAAAAACTTGGCTGAGTTAAGTAGGGAAATGGACGTA
Organism: Plutomurus gul; assembly: GCA_019776185.1. Taxonomy (NCBI): domain Eukaryota; kingdom Metazoa; phylum Arthropoda; class Collembola; order Entomobryomorpha; family Tomoceridae; genus Plutomurus; species Plutomurus gul. Next base: position 2,146 of record JABASC010000752.1, on the reverse strand, counting down.
GTGAAAGGGTGATTTGGCCCATAAAGTGTCTTTCCAGCAGTTCTTTTTCTTCTTGGCCATTCTCTCTGACTCTCTACTATCTGTAGTAGTCGTCCACAAGGAAAACATTCTGTACTACAGGGTCGAATGGAAATTATCATTACCTGGCGCTGTTGCAATATTTATCGAGGTGCAACACCCTGAACTTGTTGGCTCTTCTTCAAAATGACGGCTCACATATTCTCCATATTCTATGTCTATGTCTCTATCTCGTAATTCTTGTACGATTACAAAAGACAACTTTTTGCTGGATAAAATCTGTATATAAAAATAGAGTCAACTGAATTGTATGTATTTAGTTTGTCAATTACCAGATAATAATTTGAAAGTTCACAGCCCACCTCCTCCGTCAAACGAAGACTCGAGTAGTCACTAGTAAAACCAAAGTGAGCGTGAACAATTATTCGGCATGAAAATCTTTTAAATTGGGTGTTGTGATCTTTTTTGAAAGAAAGAATGAGAATGTTGTCGAGTGAAATCAGAAGAAAAAGTACTATTAAAAAGAAATCGTTAAAAGTAGAATCGGTGCTACTTTGTTCAGCTGAAAAAAGAATCTTTCAGACCAGAAGAATCTCTAGTGAACAAAAGTACGACAAATTGGATTTATTATATGGCCATATTAAAATAGAGCGTAAAGGTCATTCCGAGTAGTCAGCTCCAACTACTTTTGGAATTACTCATAAAAACTAACTCTTTCATTCATTAAATTCATTTAAAAACTTGAATGGTGAATAGAGACTTATTACATGACAGAGAGAAGACGGAGTACGGAAACGAATGGATTAGGCTAAAAAAAAACACGAAAAGCAGTAAATTAGTCACCATACGATTTTCTCTCACTTCCACATGTTCAACAAAAATATGAAATCATTTCCCCAGACCTACCTAATGCACACTATTCCAATGATGCAGACAGTATACACTACACACGGGGTTTAAAGTTGAAGTGAGAACATTTTACTAGGAAAACAAGAAATAGTGAAGAAAAAACAAAAACGTTGGAAATTTAACCAGACTGGGAAAATGAAATCGAGTGAGAAAATTTTAAACCCTGTCTGAATGATGAAAGCAAGAAGTAAGGATCGGTTGAACGATAGAGAGAGAGAACTAGAGAGCACTCATTCTTGGATGTTCTTTTAGCAAGTAGTATTTTATAGAGAACTAAACATAAGCGATTACAGCAGTTGAGAATGAACTGGCTCATACATCTAAATTATAAGAAGAATCACAGCAGCAGAATCACATCACAATACTTTTACTTTTACTTACTCTGTACTAAGGCCACTTTTCTTTCTCTACTTCTTGTATGTATTATTATTGCAGTCCATGTTACATTAGATTAAGTACATTAGATACTTTCACTCACTTATACTTATGGCATAGAAGATTCACTCTCTCTCTCTCCTTCTCACTTTTCTTTCGTTAACTTCAGTTCTTGTAGCTGCTCCTTAGCTGTACAGGCCTCTCTTCTGTCTAGCCTCCTTCCACTATCTGCCTGTGAGAGACAGTCTCAATACATAACATAACATTACTTTCAAGTTTAACTTTTCCTCACAGTGTCTGCTGTCCATAATACTACTCCTCTCGCCCTTCTATATGTACAATGTATACACATACCGCTATTAGATGCTTCTGGATATGCGAAGGCGAATCGCTAATGTAAGAAAAGACAAAGTTACTCACAGAGAAACTTAGTCGAGCAAGAAGAGAGAGAGAGAGAGAGAAAACTAGACCAAAAGAAATGGAGAAGTAGAAGAAAATTCATCCCCATATTTTTTGCTGCTTGCATTTCTTTCAGTGTTCTTGTTCTCCCCCTTCTTCCTCTTTGGCCACACAGAGAGATGAGCATATCAGCAGATCAGCAGCAGAGCAGGACAACTTTTTCTCCAGAGCCACGTTATAATACGATGGTCATACGAAAATAAAGTATGAATGCCAAAGGAGAGAGACAGAGGAACAGTTGTAGGCGAGAAGAGAAGAAAATCCATCGTCTATCTATTATTCTGGTGTGCTGCTGCCGCCTTGTCTTTGGCTGGAAGAGGAAAATTGAGAGAGGCGCCTTAAAGGCCTGAGGATGTCGAGTAAAAGCAAAGTTTCTCTCCTACTC
>JABASC010000751.1:0-32523 GCA_019776185.1 Plutomurus gul | reverse complement strand
ATCGCATATTGTGCACACAAGTATTCGCATAACAAAATAAAACGTCATCAGGCTTTGGGGAACTTTGGAGCCGATATGCACATGACAAACCATACTGCAATCTCCACTTCCGATTACGTTATTCACGTGAAAATACAGCCTCTCTGCATTCTCCACTAATCCCAATCCCACGTCCCACTACGAGTCTCATGCAACATCTTTTCTTCGAGCTCATGTTCATTCAATTCCAGTACTTCAAACAATCCACAATGCAGTAAGAAAATCTCTTGAAAGAAAATTCAAACAATCTCAACCGAGCATCAAGCCACTCAGTGACAGTCTAACCAGTTCAACTTTTACTTTAGAGCATCTTAGACATGAATTTATCACACCTCTCCATACAAAACAAATTTATTATTTTGTTGGCAGATTTCTACAGATTTAAACATAATCTAAAGACAAACTAAGTTCAAGTAAATTCTATTACAAGTTACTTGTCATAGTTTCGTAAACGGGCTTGACGTGCAGTGTTATAATTTGTAGGGGGCCACACATTACATTGCACTCCACTCCAACTCAAAAATACATCAACTTGGAATAATTTTGAAGATTAGATTAGATTTTAAAACTATCTTCAAGCGACCAATATACTCGTTCTAGTCTATCGCGATTTGATTTGTGCCTTTGCGTCCTCACATTTAGGGTTTACTAATCTTAAATGCTATTTAGAAGAGGAATTTTGTCAACCTGCTTTGTCGTAAAGGTTCACCATAATAAACCAATCGAACCTTTAGCCGATCCAAAAATCAGTGAAAATCCAGCACTTCAAAAGTTGGGACTTTTACAAGATACAACCGATACAAAGTACAACGATACACTCAGAAGCAATTTGAAAACGCCGCGATAAAATAACACGACAACCAAACCTGACTGAGCGGGCTCGCATGGGTGTTTCATTTCACAAAAGTATTGCATCAGCCACAAACTTTCTTACTACTACTACCACTTTACGAAGTTGACCTCCTTGTTCATCTTCTGAGGAGGACTGTAAAATTTGTATTCAATGATCAATCCAGATTCGATTTTAGCCTGCTAAATTTAAAATGGAAGTCCAACAAATTTGGGAAAGTTTAGTAATTATAAATATAATGCCTAAAGACAATATGGATTGTTGCGGTACCACTTGTCGCCACTGTGACTGTTCTTCTAATTCTAAACCTAAAATTCCCTCTGCACCCCCGTGTAGCAGCAGCCTAGAAGAAATAAACAACACATGCAAGCAGAAAAAAACGGTATGTAAAATAAAATAACTTTTTTGAATGAAATCACTGTTGACAGTAAAAGGTTTTTTTGTAGTATTCTTTATCTCATTACTTTATCAATCAATCGACATTATTCTAATTTTCACCATTTGCTGCAACCGTCACTTTACACATTTTAATTGATGTGATTTTATGTAAATTTTTGTATCACCGTGAAACAAAAATTACTAAAAACTAATCCATATGCATATAATTCATTATTCATGATACTTGCAGTTAGTTTCCTAACCCTATGGAAGAAAAATTATCTACTTTTGTTTGTGGACGTATTTTAATTTTGGTATAATTTTTATTCTAGGTACGCTTTGACAATGAAAATCTAGTTGAAATACTTGAATTTGAAGATGATGAAGAATCTAAGGACTCTAGAAAACGTTATTGGGAATTCTTCGCCATAGACAGAGCCCACTTTTTCAACCGTATTCTGAATCAGGAAGAGAACCTCAGTATTGTTCTAACACCAAAGCACCGAAAAAACGTGTACCAGCAGCGTTTTGAAGAAAAGTTATAACGGAAGGATTTTCTAAATGACTAATCAGATTAATTTATTAATTAATTAATAAAATAAGTATAAAGTACAACACCAAAAGAGGTTCATATATTTTTGTTGCACACAAGCCATTTTGTAATTAAATCGTGGACTGTAACCTCGCACACAGTATAAGTATACAATATACAACTACCAAAGGTATTCTCATCTTTCCGTCTTTGTGACAAACATTATAATATCTCATTACGCTTGCCCTGTGGTAATTATCATATGTATACTTGGGGAGGGGGGTGTTGTCTTGAATTGCGAACTAAATTACTTGTACAATTGTTTGTGGGCTTATGAATATCGATGCGATAAGTACATTTTGTATTTTTGTTCTAATACCATTTTACTTTAAAATTTAAATGTGAAACTACTCAATTGCATACCTATTTACTATGCATATCGAAACTACACAATTAATTATATAACATTTGATGCCCCAATAAAGTACACATTTTAGATCGCTGAATAAAACATTTATTGCAATATTTCAACTTGAATTGAATGATTAAAAAGGAACAGGACGAATAGTCACGATTTCACAAAAATGTTGTATAATTAGCGATATAATTATTATCACAAAGTTCTAAATCTCCCGTATTTTCATATTATTTTAAACTGTAATTTTGTGTCTTTGTTGCCTTTAGTTATCGCAGTACAAATACATACGTAGACGGTACACACAGCACTACAGTTTCGTACATAATGGAGAGGTGTACAATAGCTTCACGTTCAAGTGTTGCGTTTCCTGTTCAGTTATTTTTACTTCATAATCAGTTGACCATATTAGCCACGTGGTATTTACATTACTCAAATGTGCCCCGCACGTGTACAGTTTAGGTTTAGAGTAGAGATTTTGTTAGGCTAACTAATAGTCAAATCTTTAATTCGTGCGTACAATCGCGTATATGGTTTGAGTCTTCTTTTCCGATCAAGTATGCAGAAGATTGCAGTTAAAAGTGATTTTTGTGAGTTTATTGGAAGGAAATTAAATAGGCAACGACTGCACTCTTCTCCGTTGAAGATTCAGGCCTGAATTGCAGAGATATTGTGCGTACTTGTATATATATGTATATGCACATTATTATAATATTATACCATACGTAATCTAACATCGATAATTTCAATATTCTTTATTGCCTACAAAGTTACCTTATGTATGTATTTATACATTACATACTACTCTAGGAATTGTTCCGATCCATATTAAAAAATTGAGTGTTCTGTAGTGTATCCTATTGTATCGAGGAAAACATCAGAATAGTGGATAAAAACATTGGTAAGAGCGCAAATTATATTTTATATAAAAAACATGTGAGACTAGAATAGTCAGATCATAATAACTGTACATTATATCATGAGATGACGTTAAAATGTTTTCACATTTGAAGACTTAATATCAATTACAGAATATCTAGAATTTATGATTAAGGAAATCGATGAGAATAATTTATATTGCTTAATTTATATACACAGTATCTTACTGACAATGAGTGCATTATCAGTTTAAAAAATGTGCTTTGGTTTAACTGGTCTTTTAAATTATTGTTGTTTGTAAAGTTGATGAGTAGAACCATACGCTGTCAAGACTCGCGAGCTTCATGGTTTAGAGAGTATTTTCTTCCTCTTCCTTCTCGTCCAAACGGGTTCCCTATAAACACAAGCAATCAACAATGCAAACAATACCCGTGGTATCATTCTGGATTTTAAAAATACACTTACGTCATATAAACCATTCTGTGTGTTGAGAATATCGTCTTTGTGGAAAACTGTCTGATCCTCGTCACAAGTGTCACATGCTTTTAAAAACATGTGCGGGTTTAAGGGTACTTCAGGAATCGCCAAATGGTCAAACTCTTTCACCGGATGTTCTTCATTTGGAGTTGCTTCCCTAGAAGGGATTGAGCTACATGATAAAAATTGTTTCGTTAGAAATCGAAGTAAGAAGAATAATTTTAATTTCAACATGCTGGTTATATTTAAGACGTAAACCTGAGAGTCACTCTCTTTCGCATTTTTGAGGGATGGGGCGAGTCTTCTTTGCTGTCATCTTTTTTGACATGGAGAGACAGCCGGGTGACAGGACTGTTTGGCTCACTGCTCTGCGAAATACGATAACCTTTGAAGTCATTTATGCATATGTATGTAAATTGTACTAAACTTAAAAACTATAGCACTACAATACGGTGTAGACGGATTTTTAACCTGTTTCGCTATAAGGATAGGTCTTGGTTTTTTTCGGTGTCCACCCGGTGCAGGAGGCGTGGGTGGGGCACCTCCGGACGGAGGTGAAGTAGTATTTGGTGTGGTAGCAGGGAAAAGACTGAAAAGGCGTTTTCTATCTTCTAAATATAAGTCCAACAGTTGCTCAACTTTTGTTTCGATATCTTCCACCTATAAAGTACAATCAATACCAATATACATACACCATTCACCACACTAAATTATACTTCAGCAAATGCAAAACTCACTGTCACATCACATCACATCACTCAGTTGTATATGTGTAACCTAAATATATTTACTTTTACTCATACTTTCATACCACCATTTTTTATCAAAAATGCATTCAGACACACACACCAGACCACACACCATTTGTATATGTGTAACCTAAATATATTTACTTTTACTCATACTTTCATACCACCATTTTTTATCAAAAATGCATTCAGACACACACCAGACCACACACCATGTATGTGTAATGTGTATGAAAATCTAGTACATCATTTTGGCGTTTACATATGGGCTATTCACAATTGTGAAAACTAACAATGGCAGAAAATTATTGATTGGAAGCTTCCGAGAAGCTATCCTCACTGACAAAATTCAAACGACATTACCATGTAAGGAAATCAACATAAAAAGTTCTATCAAAAGATATTACCTGTCTCTCTACTTTCACCACGCGAGCAGCCAGACATATCTTCGAGTCATACACATCTCTAGCCTTAGACCCTTGCCTTCCGAGTATTTGATCCAACCTGCGTATTATTTCATTCAAGAGATTTACCATCAATCATTCCCGACATTAACATTTACGATAATCAGAATTTTTCGTTCTTTTAACGTGAGAAATCAACTGAACTCTTCAGTTGGCTGCTGTACAATTTGTGCATACGCTTTTTGCACACCCTTGCTTTGTTAGGACTGGAAATTTGGAAATTAAGGATTGGTTCTGGCTCCCCGTTTCAACTGAATCATGTTCACACAAATAATGGATGTACCTCAAAATTAAATGTTTAATTCAATTATGTACATGCTACAATGAAGTACATGTAATCCTAACTTTAAATAAAGCCCCCGGTCCGAGTTCCTTGGGCCGGCTTAAAAACGCAAGTGTACAAGTATTGATCAACAGAAATATTTTGTATAAAAATCAATTTTAGACAAGAAACCAAAATTTGCCATGTCATTATGAAATTGGAACGACTGTGATCCATGTTTTCTATGGAATTCTTCGGCATTACTACATGTAAACGCAGTGGTGCAGTGAATGCATCCAAACGAAGAAGCCAGCCACAATAGATGTGTAAATATACATTCTTCTATCTCATCTATTTACTTGCCACGCCACAGAGCAAGTCGAAGGTGTAATCGTCATTTGACTTATAGTATTTATGTGTACATACTGTGTATAGAACATGTGTATAGAAGATTTTCCGGTTGATAAGAAACGCGAAAAGTTCACCGACAGAACAGGCACATATGATGTAATGTACATATACATACATTGTACTACGAATATGTAGATTTTACAAAATGCTAACAATGTCGTAGCACAGTAAGAGTGTAGTTATTATGAAGTTTTCAACCTTGACTGAAGACTTTTCACTCTTCCGAGTAGGTCTACGTGGCCGGCTGAGTACTGCTCTATCACGTCTTTCACATCGTATGGTTTAAGAGCCTCTCGAAATTTTCTGCGAGCAACCAAGTATTTCATCTAATAAGGGAAAAAGAAAAAGAAGACAAGTCATTGTATAGCACAGAACACAGAACCGAGAGCTTACAATATTAATGCGATTTCTCCTGTACGTTGCCACCACCAAAGTTCCCACTTCCTATCACCTTCAATTACTTAACGAGCAGTAAGATAAGTCAAGTGCACGGGAAACAATTACGCAACTTCTGAAGCATTTTACTTTTGTAAAGTTACAATTTCTAAGCTGTTTTCCCTCGTTTTCAATTTTCAAAATTACCTCTGCAAAAATATTATTACATCCCTCATTGAACAAGCGCTCATTACATGCTTTATATGTGTGCATTAAGTGCATCAATGTCCAATTAAAAATCTGCCTATCGGAAGCTACACGCCAATTCAATTACTGTAAGTGTCAATAACCTTTCTGATGGCTCTTAAAGCGGTCTTATGTCTCGGTGTGAGTTGCTGCCAGCGCTCGTTGGCGTCATCGTCATCTCCGCACACGTCGTGCAACGAGCTCTCTTCGCGGCCCACTGAATCTTGACTTGTACTTGCTTGAAGTTTAGGTGTAACACCTGGGGCCCCGTGTGACAGAATGCCACCGACAACAGAGCCTCCCCCGCCTCCAGCGTCTCCACTGCCCCCACCTCCCCGGCCTTCCTTCGCTTGAAGAGACGGGGACGGAGACGGTGGCCGAAGAGATTTGTGACGACGAATTGTTGGCCATCGCGTCATCACGAAAGATGCATTGTGCTTGAAACTTCTGCAAATATACGGATTAACAGAAATATATATGAGGACTCTGCTTTCTCCATTGCATACCGGTGAAAGCTGAACTGGACCGACTTCAACGAGCTACACACATACTACCACGATAACATAAATATATAGCTAATTCAGTACGCTCATTACATTCTTAGCATTTGCTTACGCAAATATACATACTGAAGCCAATTATTTGAAAAATCAACCCAGTACACATTTAGACTCAAAAATATACCCAGTGCAATTAAAAACGTAAAAATATAATAAAGCAAAAATATAATGACCACTAGCTACTCAATGGAGTACCATTTCGAAACGTTACATAATAGACCAAAGGTCAGGATTTAGCACAAAAACCAAAACCAATTACAAATTCATAGATACATCTTAGGAGTATTGTATTAACTAAATACTGATGTAGGGTTTCAGCAGCATATAAAGTAGATTAATTAATACAATAATTAGCAAATATTTTTAAATAGTGAAGCTGCCTATCTATAAACATCAAGTTAGTAAAAATGTAGCGAATGAAGCTCTCTGAGAATTACACAGACTTGTGTACGTACCAACAAAAGGCTCTCTACATTGTTACAAATATTAGTAAGCTTTATGGTAAGCTTCTGCATTTCATTTGATTGTCCTAAAAATAAAATTTTCAAAAATTCCACCAATGCTACTATCAATCTAACAATAAACTTCTATAGCTCAATACGCATACACAGAAGGTTAATTTACTTAGTAGATTCACTGTGGTCTTGAGGTCCCTTGGGTATCGACAGAGACCTAAGCCTAAAAAATATAGAAAGTGGAAACATTTGACTTCACAGATTATCTTTTAAATGAATGCAAGTTTCGTATTCTTCCAATGTTCTCTTATTTACACCACAACCAAGTAAAAAACCTTCACAAAGCCATTGTTACTTTCGATTACACGCTTTTTCAATCACAAAATCGAATGCATTTCCTTTTCCGTCTAGTGGCTAACCATACACCCACACAATCAAAGTTCAGCGTCATATAAAGATCGACTGACAGAATACATTTTTCTCAATTGGACCAAAGAGAGTGGATTTAACGAACTATGATTAGTAAGCGGACACCTCTCTCACCTAAGGTCAATAAGAGATATTCATAAGCTACATACTATTGTATCCATAATGCTCATAAATTGACTCAAGGAACCAACTATAGATTCTAACCAGGTACTCGCACCTTTAGGGTAGCCGCTTCGACATTTGTTCAGTATTAGCATTACATGCACATAGCCTGTTAAGGGTGTGCCATCCCGAATACAAATGCGTTGACTGATTGTGAGTAAAGTGAGTGGAATTGCGGAGGACGTGGGGTGTTCTACAGTATGTCAGCCACCTTCCTTTTACGTGTACATTAGGAAACAAGTCTGCTTCCTCCAGATTGTTTTTTCATTGAAGCTCAAACCAATAAAAGCTAACAGGTAAAAAGAATACGTTAGTACTCACCTATTACATTATACTTATAATACAAAGTCAAAGATGAAATGGAAAGTGTAAGGGTCAATTAAACTTTTGTTTTCAGTCATTCAAACTTATACAGATAGTAGACGTGGCGTACGTGCAAACTCATTCGATTCGATATGAAAACAGGCTGCTTGCCACCATCCCACCACCGCTCCTCGAGCGTGTCTTAACCCACAGTGACCATGTTAATGCATTTTGAGAACGCAATTCTCATCAGGAGAAACCTCACAGAACGTGAGCACAAGCTCGAAGTAAGGGTCACTTAGAAAAGCACGGATTGTGAGTGCTAACATGGAAAGAGCTAATAGAAAACGACTTTTGCAGTCTAGGGCACACTAACCAGTGCCGAGTGCTGTAATGAAAGTTGGAGAAAGTAAGCCACATAACGCACGTATAGCCAGCAGAATGTGTAACTAGAATTGTGGGATAATGAAACTGACGACGACGGTTGCCTTGAAGGAAATCCTTTCAATGGATGAGTGAAAGCAACAGGGAAAGCATAAAAGCTCTGTTTTACTCCCTAGTAATGATGCTATCTGCTGGGAATACCTACTTGAATCCTCTACTACTACATATACTGTATAGTACATAGTGTACCGATGTTGAATAATGGTGTGTAAAGCAATCCAAAGGCCCAAAGGAATCTCGACAGTACTAAAAGTAACCATAGGTAGCAATTTAAATAAATGTGTGTAGTCAATATATCCTCTTCCTGTTATATCCTCTTCCTGGTAAATATTTCAGAAAGACACACAAGAGGTGAATTCCATGCACATAGACTGACCAGACTAAAAATCACAATCACTCGGACGAGCTCTTCAGAAATGAGACAACCAATTGCTTCTACTAAGAACTTTCACTTTCCGTGCTGTTGCGGGTTAGTTTGAAGCAGCTCATTGAACCGGAATTTGCCTCACTCTTAGTAAAACCTATATAATCTTAAAGTGCACTTCCTGCCTTGTAGGTAATGACTGACGTTGGGAGCATGACATCGCGAAAACTGATGTAGCAGCATCAAAAGGATGAAATTAGAGAGTGGTTGTAAGATGCCAGATTAGAGGCAACGAATTTTATCCATTTGTTCTAAATTGTGAAGCACAGCCGCCCGTAAGTCCTCCCACTTCCGAGTTGAGTACCGAAAATGCGACAAGGGCACTACATACAAAGAATACACTGCTATTGTATTGTGCTATTGTTGTAATGGTATTTATGAATAGGAGTATCCTTTTAGTGGAATACTGTTAAATGTAGTATTTCAAATATGGTGGGGTGTGTAGAAGACACGAGAACATTTGCTATTGTCAGAATGTGAGGAAGTATAATTTACATTCCGATATTTTGACAACTATTGTGACCCTAGAAAACATTCTGTCCATTCCATAAAGTTGCAACAATGAGTTAAGTATGCCTGGCCGCCAACCAAAGACCCACAAATATCCAATGTGGAGAAAGGAGAAAAGAAACGTCTTTCGCTAAAGGAATTTTAAACGAATACGTAATTCGAGCTGGCTTTACTTCACAGTATTATCTCTGTGGGGAAGTGTTCCATGTGTGTGTGCTGCGAACTGACGTGACTCTATTCTGCCATGGTACATTTAGGTTAGTCCTATATCCACCATTTGTCTTCGTACCTGAACGAACAGATTATTTACTTACATGAAATGATGCATTAAATTCTTTTTTGCTTTCTAGCCAGAATGCTGTCAAAAGCTACAAAATTGCTTAATATCGTGACAAATGTAACTGTACAGTCGGATGATATTATATGTAGAAGAATATTAGATTGGCAAAAGGAATTCAGTTCACCAACACAATACCCTTAGGTATTTATCCACTATACCGAATTCTTGGGACTAAATGTTAAAGAATGTTATTGTGTTATTTTTTGCTTTCGACATTTATTGTCAGTATTCAAGGGTTTAGTAGGAAAGAATCAGCATGACTTAAAAATAATATTCTCGGTATTTTCATACAGTTTCTTGCGAGCGAATTTCCACACAACAATTCATGATCCGCTCAGGAATCAGTCATCGGTTTTCACAGAGGATTTTTATATTCTGTCCACTATTGATACATTTTCTTGTTAAATAATACAAATTTTAACACAATAACAATATTATTTATTACGAATGGACGGAATTGAGTATATAGTACTTAGGTATATGTCAATATCTGCCCGTGTCAGCACTCTCAACACATATAAACCAAATTACAGTAAACTGGCAAATATTATAAGAAACATTCTGTAAAGTTGGTAGATTTCAACATATAAGGTAATTTATGCAGTCGTTTGCACTTTAGAGCCACAGACAGTGTGCAATATAAATTTTATTCAGTAGATATTCATTCAGTCAACCACATGATCCATTTTTGCTTTCCCTTATTTTTGTATCGATTTGCACGGATTCTACAAGCTTTGTTAAAAATTGTGCATTTCATGATTTCAAATTGGATAATATTACGCAGAAGGCGCTTTTTACGTATAGGTAGGTGAGTAGGTGACACTATTAAACCTATGGATGCAGAAGATTTACTGCAAGACTAGGCCACAATTGTAAAAGGAGAATCCATTCATGTCGTTGACGAGTACTGAGGGGGTCTATTTAGTTGGTGAGTTCATCAGGTTTCAAGAAAGACAACACAGCACAGCATAGTATTTACATATTTATGTATACCAGTGTTTGTTTACGTGCGATTCATACAAAAATATTATATTTATCCAAGAACTGCCTCTCCTTTTAAATAGATCGAACGAACTCTCCTCTTGCGTTCAACGAACTGTCCAATTGTCCTACGGTACATTGACGATATTACCAAACTCATTTGAATGAAACCTCCATGCTCAATTGTCTGAAATGTTGTAATGGATATTTTGCATTTTCACGATGAGATTGAAGTACAGCTGAGCCGAGCAGCATAAAGCAGTTTTGTTTTTCTATATTTTTCGTGCTCAGAGTTCCTTTTAGATTCATGTTGAAAACATGCGTTTTAGAGAAAATGCAAATCTAATTTGAGTAACTTTAGACCTCAGATTGTCAATCCCTGTCATGATCTTGTCATGCAGTGAATGAGCGCGCGGATAGAAAATAAATTGGTTTTTTTCTCTACCGTATTATTTTGTCATTACTGAATCCATTTACGGCATTATTTATAAGTTAAGGTTCATAATGCAGGATGGAAATGATGATAGATACTATTACTGCACATGAAGTCGTGAGTCGTGACAAATGAACTGCTAAATACGGAAACTCATTTCCGAGAAATCCCTAATATATCGCGTATTACATCGAGATCCTAAACAAATCCACAGCATTACATTTCATATCTTCGTACAACAATGTGGCAGCATCGTGCGTGACAGCTAATAAAAATGGTCCTACTTAATGTGAAACAAGATTGGGTGGAGCTGATGCATATATTTAATATACGACTCAGATGGATCAAAATTGATTGTTTGCATTAATGAAAAAGCAATAGAAGTTAAACCACACTTTTAACTTCACATATAACGCACCCAAAATAAAATAAATAGCCTAACTCCTAGCACACTTTCACCACAAACCCAGGCAAGACACAAATGGTATTATGGAAAGCCATTGCTAAAATTGAAAAGTCAAGCTGCAAACCCATTACATTGGATGAATAATATGCAGTCGTACACCACGACCACATGTTTTCTCTCAAATGAAAAACACGAATCTTTGGGAAACAAAGACTTACGCATTCTAACCTTCTACAGAAGGTTATGTACAACCGACAAGAAGTTTTCCGTACGTGTTTTCCTCAGAGTTTTACAGAAATGCTTTTCAGATTCACTAGTGTCTCTTGATATTAATCAAAAGAAAGCTTTAGTGGTGTCTACTAGCTTTTGGGGGCATATGTAAAACCAGGTAAAAGGGACCACGTTCACACTACCCGTCGACGGGCCTACTTAAACCCTGTTTTGTAATATTGCATTCATTGAACATGAAGATGGAGAGAATCTAGCCATATGATGTTTACTTACATATACATATACGCAAGTATAGTAAATAATTTATGATTGCTAAGAACACTGTTAACTTTATAGTGAAAGGGAAGCGTATAGGTGTGTGCTCATGTCTGTATTTGGGAATAAATATATTGAGTGAAGAGAAAGCAATAGGCACTAAAAAGAAAAGCTCAGGGAAAGTTAAGAGCTCACGTGAACGACAGAGTTCTAACGGTATGCACAACATAGAACAGACAACTGAAGATTAGGGCCATGATGAGAAGTGAGCCTACTCAAGATCAAGGATGCTTTATTCTATTCATGCCACCAAAAGCTTATGTGAGCCTAACTGTGCACAGTAATAATAATGTATCGACCCTGGTGGTAAACTCCCAACACGACGTTTGATACACGGCTACATTTCTGTTGTGCAAAGAATGAAGCCAAAGAGAAGGAGACCTCTCTGAGATGAGAACTGGCCATGAGAATGAAACAACGAACATGTACCGTGCAAATTGGGGAGAACCGTAGTTAGGAAAAAGTTAAGAATCTAGATTCAACCGAGTTCCTGCATGCCTTCTCTGCGTGCTCAGTTTTATTCCTCGTTCGCTTTTATATCTAGATGTATGTTTCGCCCCTGGAGATAGGATTTTACAGCACGTACTGTGTATAATGCTCACCGTCTGAATTAGTTGTAGCAACTAATTCAGTTCCTGTACAGAAAACATTAGCCAACATCCGGATGAAATAAATTTCATTTCAAGCCCTTTTGTCGATATCGCACTTGACGATTGTAGATCACACAGTCTGACGAGACAATCGTGAAATTAACAACTGCAGTTAGGATAAAATTCTGCACAGTTGCAAACTGATATCTGTAGGAAGGTACAATTTTGGATATGTATGTATATATGTATTTCTCTTCCCACTTTTCAATGACAATTTATGAGACAGTCGAAATACGGGGATTCAGGGATTGAGTGAGAGTGATATATAGTAATGTAGGCTTTCCCACGTAAGTGCGCACGTACTTTCACTTAAGTGAAAAGAAAACGCAGTCGAATACCTTCACAGAGTATTTTTGATGCAGACCTGGCGACAAATGAGTGCTAGTTCACTCTCGCAGGGCATTGTAAATCTTAATTCAAAGGAATAAGGGATTTGGGCTGAACTATCATCTTAAAGTAGAATCATTTATAAAGAGAAAATAGAGACACAAGTGCAATGCCTATAGACAGGAGATGTGTCAAACTGGAGCGAAGTTGAAATTCGAGTAGCTTATTTTAGGAGGTAGTGTTACCGAAAATCAATAGTACAACTTAATCAAACATCAAAATAAGATTATCGATGCGTGGGTGGGTATGTACACTGTTGCAAATTGTATTTTTATATATTCATTACTACGTTTTATAATTTTCAAAAAGCATTCGGAATTATTGTTATCTTGTTTTATAATGAAAGATATTAGGAAAATTCACGGAACGACAACCGAAATAGCACTAACACTTTTTTGAATATAATTTTTATCTAAAGTTGCAGCCCTAATAGCCTTACAAGGCGTAATGATAAACTCGAGGATGTAAAAAGTGAAAATGTTTTGAAGAAGTACTTTCTCCACTAATCTTTTTATGGTGTAGAAAAGTTGAAAAAGTTGCTACCGGGATAAGGAGAAATTTATATAACAAAATATATTTTTGTAATAAACATGTTGTACTTACTGAATCACAACATACTTATATTGGGAATTTGTTGATGTTAATCCTTTAAGAAATCTTAATATTTAATCTTTGTGCGGAACTTGCAAAAAGCCTTATCAAGCGACTCGTAGTCCAAATTAGAAGTATTATTACAGTCTGTTGCAATCACAGAGCCCATTACTAACATAATAAATATACATACCTAAATATATATATAACATTACTAAATACCACTGAATAACACTTGAGAATCTGAAAAATATTTTTACTCATTAGAACACTTTTGTTAATGTGTATAGTTGTAAATAAGTTGTAATGTGTAGTTGGGCATCGTTCATGCAGGCGCACTTTGGGAGACTTTATTTACCTCACCCACTCACCCACCCCTTGGATGTTCCCATCTTGAATACAGCTTTTTTTTAATTGTAAAAATTTACTATTTCGTAGCATCTATATTTTATTACTCTGGTATTTGGCGATCACTAATGCACTATCTGTACTACGTCCTTGACATCAATGTTTAAGTCGATATCCCAAAATGTTTTGTTTTTATGTGAAATTTGTGAAAACGTAGTTAGCTTCTGCATTGTACGTATTTGAGTAATATTGTAAAAAGTGATTGCAGTACAAAAGTGAAGTAAAAAAGAAATTGCAAATTATTTGCAAGTTATAAATATGTATTCAGGCTTATATGACTTCTACTGCGCTACTGGAGAGAATATAAATATTAAAGTGTAGATACATATAGTAAAAGAAGAAATTAAGTTATATTTCAAACCGAAATTAAATTAAGCAATTTTCATTGCAATTTCCACTGCTATACATAAAGCACGCACAGATACATACATAAGATAGGACGGGCCTCTAAATTAGTGCACACCGTGCTACACACCAAAGAGTGAAAGTAGAAAAAGAATTCAGCATATAAATTTTATTAAAACCTAAATGAGCATTGTATAATTCGCTCATATAGTAGATATACATATAACAGTTTAAATATTCAAGATGAGTGTTCCTACAAATACTAGGACTAAATACATTGACCACATACATACTACCTACGTATATGTACGTACTACAGAAAGGTCTTCTTTCTGTAATATGCTAATGCACATCTAAACGCTGTATTAATGTAATAATCACAAGATACGAAACACTGTACATAAAGTACTGCTAAAACTGTAGTGTGCAAATTGTATTGCATTTAAACACATCTCTAAGGCTAAAGTACAATACGACCACCATAAAATAAGCAGGTGATGAATATAAATAACTTACACTGGAGGCGAAGGCAGAGGTGTAAAATGAATTTTCCAAGTGGCGACTGAGCAGGAATTTTCATCGGCTGCATAGCACCGCCATAAACACTGAATCAATGTAGCTGCAGGCTGTCGTCGCCGAATCATGTGCTTTTGTCTCTGTTGCTGTTGAACTTTTAGGGCGAAACCAGAGCCAAGTATTCCCTAGTAAGAATACAAGCACAGAAAATATCAAATATGCCGTGCATTTACAAAGATGAATTCACAAACAGACCATCATGGTTATTTAGTAGGTACCCAACATCTAATAATACCTCTATTGATTCTGCCCTTGCTTGCAACCGAATAAGGTGCTTATTTAATAATTCACCAAATATAAATAGCACAACGGTTCTCTTGAATCAAAGATTGTGTCGCTTCACTCCTTTGACACAAAGGCTTATGACTCATGACATGAACACAATGTGGACTTCATATGCATAAGAATTCATAAGAGGTGTATCTTACATAGATTATTCTGTTTCAGTTGTACGCTGCGTTTATTTAGGGTTCAGAAATACCAAATGTCATACACACGTAAATACATGTTAACTAATACATATATGCCCGTTTTTCTTTATGAACTCCTGTGAATTCAAAGGTAGCTTCTCAAAAAATATGTAATACTAAAAGTGAAAATCCAATTATAATGTGAACGAATGGTGAATTACTTCATTTCTTTCGTGGATGTTGCAAGATAAAAATTATCATTAGCAACCTTGAAAATCTATTTGTGAAACAGAATTTTTAACTCACTTTTCAAAGCAAACAATTTCAATACAGCCGCTGCTAGGGCGTGCTGCAAACTGTCAATTTCGGATCCTCATTGGGGATTGTGGGTATTTAGTGTAACCTTTGTGCCACCAGTAAAAGTTGCTGCTGCACTCACATGTATGCATATTTTATTGGCTTGTGTTTTAACTGGAGACGAAATACAGCACAAATGCGTTACGTTTAACAACCTCACAGTGGGAAATTCCCAAAGCGCTTCCCAGGGCCATTATCCAAACTCATGTTGTTTTGCATCCGCTTGAAAGGTTATACAGGACAAATACTGCATTTAATTGCGATTATCCCTGTTTCTGTACACAAAAGGTTTCACAAGACTCGTAAATACTAAATATATAAGCGTACTTAGCGTGACTTCGTTTAACTAAAAGTACAAGGTCTACATTATTTACTTGCTGCATAATTCCAAATTGTAATAAGGATGGACGCGATGCAGATCTGAATCTAGAACACAAACATACCCAAGTATTGACACGTCGTTAAGAATTCGATTGCGTTCACTAAATGACGTAATATTTAATGACATCAAAATCAACAAAACTATATGTACTATTACATGTTACATTCACAATTACAACATACATAAACCAGCCTTTATACTATTATATGTATGCTGATTAAGTATATCCCAAATTTTGAAGAAATCAAAACATTCCTTGTGAACATTCATAGAATAAGTACTGATCAAATGCTAAGATAAGAACAGCAATCAAATCATTGAATATATTGAAGCTTTATGAGCATTCGTTTCCTAAATACTACAACTCTGTCAAAATGTTGTAACACTTGCTTCTCACAATTTGATATAGGAAAATATTTCATTGTTACATAACCAGATACATAACTAATAAAAGAGTTTCTACAGCCCTCGAGTTCCTACAACGTATCAATAAGTATAGTTTTATTCATGCAATATCGTATATTGACAGAATTCTCTATAATAAAATATAATATTCCCTGTATCTAGTCAAGACATCCGCTGACGTCTCGATCTAGTACGTTGCCGATTGCCTTACAACTGGTACTATTGTAATAAAATGGAAAATGGGTGTAAGATGAGTTGAGCGTGCGGTATAAGGGCATTGAGCAGAAAACTCATATATTGTAAGCCTTCAATCTTCACAGTAAACACAAACCGTAGTATTCCAATTGAATTGCTTAGTCAACATTCCACATTTGGCATTCTGCGGACCACACACACAGTAACTGCAAAGGAATGGTTCTATTGTGTTCTGAGCATCCCAGCCGACTAGTAACGTATAAAGTGGAATTTGTCAATAAGATTTACTGCTGTGTCGCTTGAATGTTTAAGCTGGGTTGTTTGTCGAAAATAGGAAAATCTATTTCTAGTGAGTTGATTTCTTGTAAATCGTCCATTCTCTCTTCGACTGTATGCAGTAGACACTGTAAGCATTCTGCAGTCTTTGTATGTACAACGCACACACTGCCTCGCGTAATAAGCAATAGTACACAACTGAATATAAAGTAGCCGTATCCTTTGTAATTGAATCCACAATAGATGGTGGCAGTGAAAGTGGTGCTTATAAGTTCACTAGTTTCTAGATTTCACTCCATTCACGCCCCAATGACTTATTTTGTATGCAAAATACAGTCAAGTTTCTACTCAATGGACTGCCCTGCCTTTACTTTTACATAGAAGCTCAACGTACGGATGAACAGTCGACACAAAATACTAGTTACTTTCTCTTTTTGCCAAGAAACAACTGTTTGTTTGTAAATGTTGCTACCATAATTTAGAACAACTTTAATTTAGTTATATTAAGCTCAATGAGGCTGGCTCTAGTTTCATGGGAAAGATCACCTACAAAAGCACACAAAGAGTTCTCTCTGTAACCCAGTCACAGAGCCCCGTCAGTGTGACTTTCACTGTGGAAGAGAAAATTTCACGACCTATGTTTCCATTAGCCTAATTGTAACTTATTGTGGACTGTTTAGTTCCATGTGCAACATATGGGCTACCGTTATAATTCACTGGCCTAGAAGTTGTTTCAATTCAAGTAGAACAATCTGATCTAATTCCTAGTTTAAACTCAATTCGAAATGAATAGAGACGAAAGGACGTGGGTGAGATAACTGAATTAAGCGAATGCAGCCCTTTTCTCCAATGTAAGTTTTCTACTCCGAGTTTTCTATATTCTTGCTTAGGAACGTTTGAGTAGTAAGGTAAATACATGCTACAAGGCGAGCACACTGATTGCCATACTACATTAACAAAACAGATGCAACTGCAGTAAAAGAGTTGCGTACAAAACAGTGAATTATGTACGTACTGTTAGTAAATTGCAAAGTCGCTTGTATAATAGTTTTTATATAATGTCTAACAATTGTATAATAATAATATATATAATAAAACTATAGTTGTAGGCAGCACAGCATGATATGGCTACGATAGTGCGGTTTAAATAGCACGCAGCAACAACAACACACATCGCTGAGATTCCCATTGAACGAATCAAATTGCTCTAGCACGACTACAAGAGAGGAAGTTTCAATCATACTGTAAATATGTTTACTTTCTTTAAGTAGCTGAAACAAACTACAATTATTTTCTATTGGAACCGACAAATGGGAAAGTTTATTTTCCCACCATTATATCCCTGGACACCAAAAGAACACAAATAAGTTTGAACAAATTATACTGGCATTTAGTGGACCAACACACACACACGGATCAGACTTTCTTATAGAGTAGCTACGCAACTCAATAAGTAAGTGCAGGCAGGAGTACAAATAATATTGTCCTCAGCAGGTTTTTATATATTATTACGCAGCAGTTTTACGGAGAATCGAATACGTAGGCAAAATGTAAAATGCTTTTAACAGAGGGCGAATCTACAATGTAAAAACCACTTATCAATTGGATGGAGAAAGTGGGGATGTGAATGTAAATGAATTAGGTGTGGCTTTCTGCCTTACTCCACTCATTCTTCAACTCAAGCGTGAAATTGACCACCATCAACTTTATAGGTATTCGTCGTGGACGAACAGATTTTATAGCCGGGAAATACAAGATTGTAAAAAACGATATCCTACGTAAGTGAATATTTATGAACCACCATGTAGGATGTAACGGGCGCTTTACTGCTTATGAAGCATTAAAGCCTTACATAATGTAAGTAGTTGCGCTTTTTATCCTGACAGTGAAACAAAGCCATTTTTGTAAATTGGGGCAGGGAAGAAGCTGGGATTCGAGGTATTTTTCTGTTTCAACTTTAATTAAGTAGTCAAGAGGCAAGCTTATTCATTATCCACTTATTGCAAGCCTTTGAACACAAAACCTTTGCAGCAGCTGCACAGGGGAATAAATGCAGTAATGTAGTTGCCACTACATTTTGCATCTTAACGTTTACTTATACGTTTTTGCTTTCAGTGTTCTAATATTACTACTATTACACAAATTCTAAAGCCTGCCTGATGTCATCACCATTCCCTCATACACTCCGACCCCATCACCTAATTCTATGCATTTGCCATTCTAAGGTACGTTCACCCGTGATTACATAATTCACTTTTGCATCTTATTTGGTTGTACCAGCTTAGAAAATTGGCCCATCAGCCCCTGTGAAGTGAAAGAAGTAAGTAGAGCTGGAAACACAAATTCATTAATGACGGAGTTTGTATGGACAAACTATTACTTAGATGAGCAGAAAAGTGAAAAATTTCCCTGATTACAGCTTACAGCAAAAGTAAGATTTTTGCTGAAAAATCTTGAATCGTAAAACTACTAAGGCTACAATTTGAATTAATGCATTATACAAATGACATTGGGGATATACTTAGATGCACAAGTGAAAATTCAGCATTGCAATAATATCTGAACAATCTGCAACTACAAATATCTGTATGTGACCCATGTAAATAAAAGTTTCTTCGGAAATCAATTTTTCTCAAGAGTCTATGTGACTGGGTAAAATATAAAAATATTCAAGGATCAACAGATAAATCATATTTATAAATAAATGTGTAATATTTGGGAATTTCCAAAAAAGTTCTCTTTTTGCTCTTCAAGTCATATCATATGAAACTCGAAAATCTTGGCCGCCCCATTCCAACGTTTTCGTTTAGGAGAAAGCGGAATTCAATGGTACGGTACTTTCACTCGTGGTTGCGTCAAAGAGAAATTGCGTGGGTGTATACAAGTACCAGCAGCATCGTAGTAACAAATTTAACATTCTAAACATTTTGTAGTATTCTTCGTTTATACATAAATACGTACTATCTGTATTTGTAGAATTCATCCTTTTGCGTTTCGGATTTTTATCAAGTAAATGCGGTAGATGGGTATGGGTACTCACTAAAATTCATGAGTCTCCGGGAATCCGTGTCAAGGCAAATAAACAGAATTTGAATCAAATAAAAAAGATTTAGGAGAAAACTATTCTCAACTGCGTACGTCAGAAATTTGTACCGGATCAGTATTTGAGTTTACTTAAGAATGTGGTAGCACACTCTAGAGATGGTGTAAAAGATGAAAGAGACTGTGCGTTTAGGTGCATTCTATTCTAAGTAAAGAATTGCGATTGCCAAAGCGCAGTCTTTAAACATTGCAGTAAACGTTGAAATGACTTACTACTAAAGTAGTAAAAACAACTTCCGCCAACTTCAACTGGACCGCAACTTCTCATTTCATATTGCTCAATTAAAATTCAACTACAATTTGATTTATCCATCTTGCACTGAAGCGCGCACTATAAACATCCGTAAAATATGCAATATAAAAACGGCATCTATTTTTCGATTCTCTGAAATCTCCAGTAAAGAAAAGGTTTTCCTGGTCTTGTATGAATGAGTGCAGCAGTAAATGCACTAGGTATATTCCCAAATATAGAACCTTAATAATCCAGTTCATAGAATCCATTTGTTGAATGAATAGCATTTTTGGCAATAAAAACAAACAGCAACATGCTTTACGCTTGATTCACAAAATTCCCAATCCCACGATTTTATTTTACCTTTGTAGCTTTTGTTTGAGAAAATTTGTATTTGGAAAGTGCTGCCATTGGTGTCAGAATTTATTTGGACGGGAATACCATTGTTTTCTCAAGCACTCACTTAAAGTGTGTATTTTAGTATATATGTACATAATTCCGTTAAACGTGTATTGAATGGGTAGTTGGAAAAACAACTAAAATAAATCCCTATTACGATAAAAGAAATCTGCATGCATGACACCATGGCTGATCGTTTCAGAATATTCAGGCTTGCTGGGTGGCTAAAGTGGCTCCATTGAAGGCTTTGAGAGTCAATAAATAATATAGAGGTTCTATTAGTAAATAGACCCATTTGTCTCATAAAGCAGCGCTTCAATGATGAAATGTGAACCAATAAAAAAAATGTGCCTATGGCTTGGTGTGGCTGAAATAAGTGGGGATCGATGTTAGTCCATCTGCAATCACATAAAATAAATCGACTTGCATCGTATCGCACTTATTATTGCCAACTGCCTTCGCAGAGACCACATTAGTTGCTTCACTTTCCCGAGACACTTTCATTTCGATACACTTCCCAAGCCTCACTTCAATATCCTATAACATATAAAGTACAACTGATACGTTAAGAGATTACCAGAGTACCGGCACTTGACTTTTAACAGCAAAAATTACATTGCATTACCATTAAGTGCTGTGTCGGTAGAGGTACCCACAGTTCATTTTAAAAACCCTATTTAGTACCGATCGTAACAAGGAAATGACAGTAAATGGCAACAAACGTCATAACTTCCTTGCATCTGAAATTACTAATCATAGATTATATCCTGTTGATTCTTACCGTATCTACGACTGACTGATCTCTTACTTTATTCGCGTCAAGGACGATATAATCAAGACTACAGTCCTTCTCCCAGTATACTTTCACTTCGGAATAATAATAAAGTGCTCCATAATAACTATAACAGTAAGTAGTAATGGAGGGCGTTTTAAATTGGAAGAGTCTCCTTCAATATTTAACATCATAAAGTTGTTCTCAACCAGAACTGACTGATTGTATTTGTATTGTGAGTCACTTATTGTTAGTTAGTTTAGTCTGAAGTCTATCCCATTACCATTTGTAAACTTTATTATTTCAATGAACTGTTGTACTGCACTTACGTTATTTAAACCTACAATTCGTATAGCAAATCGACTGATGCACTGATTGTGATTTCATTCCAATAAAGGAATATGTACGTAGACAGACTTTTGGATGTCGATTCAAACCTAACTTTCAACTCGAATACTTTATTTTGCGTCCTTTCCATAGACATTGCACGACTCTTTACACACGCTTACCATTTTCCACTTTCAAAATGACATCCAATTTGCTATTGCAATTTTGATGCGCTTATTTAAGCATCATATATTCTTCAACCCAGCCATACGTCAAATCTAAACAGAACCATAGATACGGATATAATGAGAAATAGTGCCACATGGTGCCTGAGTGCAATTTCAATTGTTTGCACTGGAATGAAATGAATTTTTAGTGATGTGTCTCAAACATCAGAATCCAGAACGCACACGCTCAGTACCATCTCAGTTTGATGTTGATCGTTTACCCCTTTGTCGTTAAATGTCGATTACATCGCTATTTGTAGAGACATATTGAGTAAATAGAAAACTTACGGCAGGAAGTGCGAAAAAGGATATGCCCATAAGAGCACAAAAAGAGGCAATCAGCTTTCCCATCCATGTAGTGGGGGCTATATCTCCGTATCCAACAGTACATAGAGTTATCTGAAATATAGAAAAATAAATTGAATGAATTGATATCGAGTTTCTGTAAACTTGTAAAGTAAGTACAAATATTTAATATTTACTGTGAAGAAACACCCCAAAGCAAAGTGTATTTATTTTGAGATTTCTTTTTAAATTGCGAAATATTGAGAATTCAAGGTGGACAACAGGTTCGAATAAATTTCACGGACTGAGACTTGGACACGTCGGTATGGGTTCCATTTCACAGGTAGCCAATTCAATAAATGTACGTTCAAAGCTCAAACTATGTATACATACAGCCAAAATTTGTAATATTTATTAAACAGTTTAATAATTTACAGTTTTTTCAAAAACCCCTCTTTTCACAAGCACAAAAGCTACAATAAGTTAGCGAACTATGCTTTTTGGGGCAGGTAGTACTTAATGGGAAAATCTTTGTGGTTTATCTATTGATCACAGCATAATTATTACCGTATGCGGGGAAGGAGGCAGAAAGTGTGTTTGTGCTTGGGTCGGGTTATTGCTAAGAAACTCATATTCATGGAGCAAACTATTCATTTTTGAGGTAAGCAGTAGGATTAAGCGTAGGAAGCGGCACTTTCTTCAGTTGAACCACGTACCTTGTACTTGTACTGCCTACTAGTATTTATCTAATATGCATAGCCGATATTATCGATATCGGCTATTACCGATATTCAATAGATTATTTTTTAATTTTATCTGCACAATGTTGTATGTATGTAGTTGAGTGCAACCAGTTCTTTTTGCTTTCACTGGTGGATTTCTTCTGATTGAGACTGACAGAGACCTCAAATTGTTCAATTCTTTTAATGACAATCTAAACTTCCATAAATACGTAAACTAATGAAACGATTCTTTAGTTATCCAATGGAGTTGGTTTTAATCCTACCATAAATTTATTAGAACTTCTTATGATCTTGCACTAATCATTATACTAACTAAAACCAGACTAAATTCCTCATTGACCATTATCAATAATCGACTATATTTATCTGTAATTCTGCTGAGAAATACTTATAGTCTCTAAGCCTATTCTTGATTTGAATGAAACCAGGATCTGGATATCCGTAGAATGCAGCTGCGCTGGACACGCTTTTATTTTACCTAGAAAGACTTCAAAAGCATTTCTGTTTTGCTTAGATCTTAAATTGGAATCTCCGAGTCCTTTGTGTCTCAAGGAGTAAAACAGAATGAATTTCATTTCAGGTCCTTTGATATAATATTTCTAGCTTTCTTGAGTGCATCCAGCTAAATGGCTTCAACTGCTAAATTAAAGTGACTTCCTTAAAACTATCTATTTCATGTAAGTACTTTGTACGTTAAGCTTGAAACCCTTTGTAATTTGATACGTGAAGCCGCATTTCATGTAATCAAGACAATATTTATTACTGAATACGCCTTAAAACGAAGACACCGTACAAAGGAAATGGCCTTGTAAATTGAACATTTTTCAGCAACAAAAGATTTTTCATTATTCATGCATTTATGTAGTACAACTGAAGGTGCTCTGTGTATATGTACTTCGTCAAAGTACCAATAGTAGAAATAAAGAAGGGAACAGTTTTACCGAATAGTGGAAATGGTTCTGGGTTGGGGGTACGAAGGTACGATTGTACTATGTGACCACTATAAAGTCAAGTCTGCACCTGCACCCTATCCCTATATTCACCCAGTAGGTAAAAAGTATCTTACTGATCCTACGATACCTATACATGCGTTTAGACCAGCATTGATTTGTTTCTGCCTGAAATAGGTAATATTTTAAGTGTATTTCAGTCACTTCAAATTAAAAAAAGGCTGCCAAAATTTAGAATACAACAAATAAATAAAATTCTATTCCTGTTTGAAAACTGTTTCAATACAAATTAACTTCAACTATTCTACTAGTCTCCGTAAATCTTTAAAAAATGCTTAAGCGCACACAACGTGAGTTAAGACCTGTCAGAGTTCCCCTCCACATTCCTATTGCACCCAAATTGCCACATTGACCCACTTCATGGGGAAATTAGCGATTACTGACATTAGTGAGTATTGAGTGTCTGATCATCCTACACTTGAAACTGTTCGATCATCACTTGCATCAGAAAAACAGTTATTTGGTTTGCTTACTGTCAAGAGGAAATCGTTACAAACCTTTTTCTGGTTATTCACTTTACATTAATGAAGGGAAGTTTGTCGGTCTCCAGTTTGCTCGCTGTCAGAAACGTTGTCGTGTTGTGTTGTGAGATATATTCGAAGAATGTAGAAAGATAATTTACTAATTCGTTCATTTTCTAATCACATGCATTTTATTGTAAACAATTTCGCTGATGTGGGAAAACTTCATTTGTTTACATTCATGGATTGTCTTTGCTAATATGTTAGGCAAAATTCTCTCCTGCTGTTTACTGGGGTAGTAGAAATTGAAAGAAAAACTGATAGTTCCATCAAAATGACAGAAACAATTAACAACAATTCATTATTCATAACGTCTGCTTGCTGCTTGTTCTTTCGAAACTTGGCTCAATTTTCTGATGTTTCTGGCCCATTACAAATATTTTGAAAGCACATTTTGCTTTACTTTTGTACCTAAATGTTTTCGTTTTTCGTACACCTTCGTGCATTTCAAAATTACAAAAGAAATAAAAGATCTCATATGAATGAAATGTATGTTGAATGTTTTCCCGCAACTGTAGTCCGTGTGTCTCTTCTTCGAATATCATTTGGGGAAATGAGTTTTTCTATACCTTAGCAAAAACTATCTATAACACATAATATTCTGCGTTCTAAAAATCATGAAGAAGCAATATTCACGCTGTGATCCGCAAAGAAACTTTCTCGTTCCTTTTGTTGAGAAAAGTGAGCATATCTTGTAACTTCGTGTAACCATCATTGGATATTACTTTGTGCTGACAAGGGTGTGCGTAATTCTACCGCATCGCTCCACAAGTCTTACCTTTAAGCTACTAGTTACACGTAAAAGTGACAGATAACGAGAAATTGCTTACTGAAATTGTGATGGCAGGTGTAGACGCTAGTTTATCAAAAATATTTGACCTTGAGGAAAAAATCCAATTAATTATTAAGGAGAACTTGTTATTGTGTCATCTTCTAACGTTTAAATGAATATCGCAATACACAGAAAACTAAAAAGTACGAATGAGCTTTGAAAATGCTTGCAAAAGAATTCCGAACTGCAAGAATATATTGTACCTTAGATTGCTTTACTTTTTCACAATAGATTTGTTTACTGAATCTGAGCAATTAAATTCATTTTCATTTAAACCCATGAATTTATTACAGTTCCTGGCGTACTACTCCATACGTATACTGTCATAGCAAAAACTTTACTGAAAAGTTCGTATCTTTCCATTAGAAAAGGAAAGTAAACAAGAAGAGAGAAAAATAAAACAATTTCTATTATATGAAAATCACCTCAAGAGGTGGCTTAGGAATTATCAGTGAATATTTTGTGGAAATGGGGCTTGCAAAAGACGGCCAGTGGTAAGTGCTAAATGACTGTAATTCAATATATATTATAGAATAGCAAAGTGTGAGACTAAAGATAGAATGAACAAAACCTGTAACTATTGCAATTGTAACGTCATCAGCCGCCCCTTTACTGTCCAACATTGGATCAAAAAAAGGAAATCGGAAATGGAAGCTCCACAGTGAAAACACATAGCGACTAACTTCCCGTTTTACTTTACACGAAAAAGCAGCTCTAACTGGTAACCGGTCAGTTTCCTTTTATCTACACACACCACCACCACCAAGATAAGTTTTCTCTCTGGTCAGCTTCCCAGAGCGGATGTTTCGAACAGCTTTCTTTTTTGCGTGCACACTGAAAATACATTATACAGCATGGAATGGCTATCTTATTCAGCAAATGCAATATGAATGTGTGAATGCACAACTGACTTGCGATAAAATTATTGTACTACATCGCCTGTCATACAATAAAGCGCGCTATTTATTAGGTTATCTACGACTACACACACAATCGCTTCTTCCTACACACACCTATGTAAGTAAAAGATGAATTGCAAAGTGTTCATAACACGAGAAAGTTTTCTGTCTACACCTTTAAGGCTCACGGCATTTAACTATCTATACAATGTAGGTATATAGGTATTAACTTTAATAACGAGCCTATTGTGAGGTGATGGCCGCTTTGCAGATGCGTAAAATATCCTTGTGGCGAATTGCTGTTAAAGAATACTACTGTGATGTTGTAATGGCACACATAGTAATGTGCTACTTTATTCATTCTCGCTTCCTTACCGACTTTTTCTCTCTTATCTCCAACAAGATTTACTTTCTGTTTAGCTTTATCACTAAACTGTCTCATTTCATTGCTCTGCTCATTCGTGACATCATAGAACGAAATAACCGCGTTGATCTCATAAAAGAAGACTACTGTATTTATATCTCTCCTCTACGTCATACTTGCTACCGAAGTATACGGATAGACGGAACATGAAACGAAAAATATTGGCTACAATTACAACGTATTTTCTTCAGGAGCCGAGTCACGGATAGAATTGTATCCAGTATGTGTTTATATTCTATCATTTATAGCAGCAATACATTTACACATTCACACATAAATGTACTAACAGAAGGTACCGATATGAGGTATTATTGCTTGTATGTATGTACATACATAGATAGGTTTAATGAGAAAACCAATAATTTATAGAGGAATTAATTTTAATGCTACGGCTGGGCACGAGCCAACGCAAACAAATTATCTGCCTAGGTGTGTACATGAATAAGTTCTATATAATAGCCTGCAGTAAGTCAATAGTCAACGATAGCCTTCTGTCTAATTACTTGCTACATTTCATCCGAACGTATGCACGGAAGGATAGAATGTTTGTGAATTCCTTCATATAAATACGCACGCCTGGGCCAATCGTTACTCTGTCGACACAGATTCCAACTTTGCATTGCTCGTAATTATATATGGTAAATACTTAAATGTGGATGAATGTGTTCTGAATTAGAGTCGTTGTCGCTGCTTCCTCAACAATCAATATATGATACATGAATAGTAAACTGAAACTGTGATAGTCTATTGTGCATTGTTATTTATTAGTCGCAGCTTTCCCCTTTTATTGAATTTGTAGTGCAACGAATGTTAAATCAGATCAATCAGCCATTCGGTATTTAAGGAATTTTTCAGTTACATTCAGTGGCGTAGCCAGCAATGGGCAAAGCAGAAATCTCTAGTAATTACATAACATAAAAAGGATAGGGATGGAAGAAAATAGGAGGAGCTGAAATAACCTAGTAAGCCACATGAACTGGCTACTCCACTGATTAACTTAAACAAAGGTCCTTTTTGTTCGAATTAAATTAATTCCATCCAATTACAACCAACCATTGGACGAAAAGAACACATGCATTTTTTATTTTACTGCAACGTGTGAATAAATACTATCATACTGACCGCAAGAAATATTGTGAATAAAAGCAAAACTGATTGCATATAGGACTCGCTGTAAGCTTTGCTAAATGTTTTTATTTGCATACATACTAGAATGATTTTTTACGATTAGGAAAGAGTGGAGTGGCACACATCATCTCGTTGCAGGAACTCCCATTGTATGATCAGTTGTCATGCAGTAATCGGTTTCAACTTTAATATCGTGTTTCTTTGTGATTGCTTCCCTTTCTCCAGCTGCCGATACAATGTACAATAAAAAGGTACCAGGCGGATCCCTCTACCTTTAAGTTGGTTGGTAGCTGTCTACTTTATATCTGAAATATTACTTGACTGTCAACAACAAAAGGGTTCTTTTCCTAATGGAAAGTAGGATGAGCAAAGGAGGTTTTATCTAACAATGGGGAAGAAAGCGTTCTTTCATTTCCAGTGTAGGATCGAATTGGACATATACAGTATCTATTTAATACATAGAGTATGTACATATACTTAATATATATTATGTAATTTCATAAAACACCTCTCCACAATATATTGTTCAAAATTCACATTCACCGAGTGCCTTTAGTACTAGTTAGTGATCCTGCAGTGCAAATTTGGCAGCTGTTTATTATCTTTTGTGGTTTGTTATGCACTCCGCCAATACAAGCAGCAAAATACTGGGTCTGCACCCCGTATTTACTGTCACCAACGACTAGGAAATATGTTTGACGAATGTCAAAAAGATGATAGAGAATTTTGATACGGACACGGTATGCACATTATCTTTCCCAGTCGATGTAGCCTGAATTGGAAAGCGTACCATCGACCGCTTAAGTACATACTCAAATCGATCCTCTTGGTCCCAAGGGATTGTGAGGGTATTAAAAATTTAATAATTGCAAAAAGGATTTAAAAGGAAATCATTCGGTAATATTTTGTGCAATACTAACATACAGTACAACACATTTGTCTTGAAAATTGAGGGTATTAAAAATTTAATAATTGCAAAAAGGATTTAAAAGGAAATCATTCGGTAATATTTTGTGCAATACTAACATACAGTACAACAAATTTGTCTTGAAAAATGTAATAAAAAGGAAAGAAAAATAAATTGTGGTCTTATACAGCATTCTTGTGATTCTAGTGAAGTCCACCGACAGAGCTCTGGTATGGCCATGTGTTAATAGCACCGTCAATTCCCCTTTCGGCTTAGCAACACATTACTACAGTATAAAGTCTCTATTCATTAACTACTGAGTTCCTTGTCGGCAAATTGTCATGGAATGTCCTTAAATATGTATACAAGTGTAAAGAAAGCATTGTGGTTCATGCAGCTATTGATTTGCGAATGTGAAAGCACCGGGTTTTATTTGTATGACAGGAGAAAACCGACTGAAGGGCAAAGAGATGTGTACCTTTGGTGAGAAAAAGTCAACGAAAAATGAGCACAATAACCTTCGAGGGTTACTTCAACTATTTATTAAAGTTGGGTGGATAACGATAACGGACAATCCCACTGGTTTTCTCCACGAAGACAAACAAGAAACACTCTAATAAGCATAGTTACGGCAAGACTATATGTATAACTCATAACTGCAGAGTTATCTTAAAAGCCCGTGTTGATGGTGAACAAAGAAATAATAAGACTCGGACAGAATGACTAGCAGAATGCCTACTAACTAGAAGGTTCATCAAAACTTGTCAAGAAACGACATAAGTTCAACATAATTGTCTAAATACATTCGCAAGTTCAGCCTGTCTTTGGAGCGGCAAGAACTCAGATTATTATAGTAACTAGAAAGAGATTTCCTTCTGCTGCTGTTGGAGCCTTGGGCGCAAAGTGCAGACGGTTAGATTACGTGTAATGATTTCAGTGTAGCAGCAGTTGCAGTGCAGTGCAGTCCCTAGTAGATATGACGCAAATAGAATAAACAGAACGCTGTCAGCTCAACTGACAGGACATGAAAAATTCATTCATTAAAACTAATGGTGTATGACAATATCTGCGGTAGATACAAAGGCGAGAAGGGGAAACACAAAAGTAACTCCTTTCGCCATTTTTTATTTTGCCAACATTATGAAGTCCTAGCATATGAAATGCTAGTGGAAATCATTCTTTTCTCAGCTGGTTTCTGAATTTTTAACAATTCATAGTATTTTTTGTATTTGTTCAGCAAAAACAAAAGTTTTTTATAACCCATTGATATCGTCATGATCTCATTTCAAAATAGTTCCTAGAATTACGGTGATGTCGATTTTTACTACTGGCAGACAAGAACTAAAAGAAAGTGCGGAACTGAATTGCTGGAGAAAGTCCACTTACCAAGATGCACTTGTCTGCGTTGTGCATGAGTGAAAAGACGTTCGACTAGATGAAGGCGCATTTTTAACATTCCATGCACGTTCTGTGCCTAAATGTATTTTCTCTAGGGGAACGAAATCTCACCTTTAACAGAAAGTCTACAGCGTGTAACAAGCAAGTTTTTGTTTGTAGCACTATATATATGTACACAAACATTGTCACGGTGTTTCTAATTCAGAAGACTGGTATTACGTTTATTTAGTGTTGTGCAACACAAGTATCACTAACAGTCCTAGTCGCCACTGAGAAATGTAATTAATTTGTTTGTGTGAGAAGGAAAATCTCGTTGTTGCCTCAACATAAAAAAGTTGAAGAGCGTCCGTAGAAGAATCCAGTCAAACGAATTACATGCAAGAGTAATACCGGATCGAGTTTAATAACCAGATAACTCCATTGCTCTCAGTGCTGAAACGGTGAACAAAGTATTTACCAAGCACAAAACTTATTGTAAACGGATTTCGCTTCAGATATTTTCATTATTGGGCTCACCTAGAGTTCTATACAGTTCTACAGTAATAAGAGGTATACATTAAAATAAGTGTAGTAATTGTGCATGCTATAGACAATAATTAGAAAACTGTTTTCCTTGTAAATAGTTTCAAACTTAGCTACTTTAATCACAGGATCTCGGCCATTTGCATCAGTGCTTATACTTCATTGGTAGGGATTTAGGGCACTTAATGCCTATTTTTTTTATTAACAATTGAAGAGAGACGCCAAGCCTAGCCCTAGCTATTTGACGAATGCAATGGAATGACAATTCCATCTTTTACCTGTGTATACGATTCATAATTGTGGCAGAAACGATAAATAGCAGCTAAACAAGCATTTGATGCGACAAAACTTGGTCAATTTGCAAATAAATGAAATTTCGGCCGTGACGTGAAAAATAAATGCCTTGAATACTTGCTTTGTATACTCTACGCAAACGTTAATGGCTAAAATATGCACACGCACAGCCAGACCGATGTTCCTAGAAACCTTCCATCTAGTTTAACCCGTAATTACTAATAACATGAAAATATTTGGAATATAATTTCAGAGGTGTGGCATTCTCATTAAATATCGTTGATTATGTAGTAGGTATTCAATCGGAAAATCAAATTCCACTTATTTACATATGACATATTTAGTAAAGCACACAAATTCCCAAAATGAAACAAATGACATGCGAGAATCAAATTTATTTTTTGTCTTTTAATTGTCTTGGAATTATATCTGTATTAAATATGTGAAATGAAGATAGCTGCTATTCTGCTATACTGAACAGCATTACTCCAAAGTGACTAATGTGGTGTGTACAAAGTCTACAAAGATATAGAAGATGTGGATACACTTCAATGACAAAAACAACTTAACTATTTTGGGCATTTAGGACAAAGCAAAGACAAAGGATGCATTTCTCCGCATTTAAAATATCCAATGAAATTAGACAAGTGTTTATAGTGTGCTATAATTACATAAATGTTCTTTTTGCCGTTGTTCTCTCCGCGCAGTTAATTCATACATAAATACAATAAAGAAAAGCAGTATACATTACTGGTAGACTATACTAGTATAAATAATTGTGACAAGACGAATATAGCTAGTAAGCTGACAATCCAATGTCGTTCGTACCTCATGTCGTGACCGATGCATGACTAAAGCGGGAGACCCGTGAAATGGAAAGAGAAGTATTTTTGTATGACATGAACGGATATTTCCATTAGTGAGCAAGAAAAAACGAGATGAATGTAAACGAATAAACAAGCGTAGATAACTGAACAAACTTACCACGCCCCACCATAAGGCTTCTGCGTAATTAGTGAATTTCGTATTGGTTTCTTCTTTTTCGGCAAGGTAGACAAGGAAAGAAGACAGAATTAGCCCAAGGAAGCCTATGTACAGTGTTGTTATAAGTTCTTGACGGTGAGCCTAGATTGAATAAAAAAGAAATCAGAAATGGGAGATGAACACTGAAAACACAGAATAGATAACCTTATGTCTAATTACTTGCTACATTTCATCATGATTTCATCTGAACGCAAGTGTGCACGGAAACATGAATGGGAGTGAATTCCTTCGTACACACACCCCTATACAGATATATCAATTATATATCATTATCAATAAAATAATGAACAATCGTTATTTTGTGATTTAGCGCACTTTTCCTTAAATTGAAACAAACGCGTTCATTCCTGCGCAGACAGAATCACATGTTCACTAAATACTAGTTTCGTAATGTACTGTTAACAC